>ML742205.1:0-56130 GCA_009193465.1 Aspergillus avenaceus
TTCCTCTTTTTTTTTTTTTTCTTTTTTTTCTTTTGTTGGTGATGGGTGGTGACAGTGGTGGCTAACGTGTGCAGTATCTGAACGATAAAGCGTCGTACGTAAATGGGATCTGGAGTGTGGTTAACTGGAAGACTGCAGAGGAGAGGTATCTGCATGGTATTGAGCAGTCTTTTCTCTTGAAACTTTAGTTTCTTCTATTAGTACAGGTCTATTCCATTCTATCTACAAACCCTACCCCAAACACCAAACCAAGTCCAACCATAACAACAGTAAATACCAAGGAAGACAAAAAGAAAGAAGGAAGAAGAAAGAAGAGGTTAATCATATCCAACAACCCCCATCCCGACCTCCCCCCCAATATCAACCGTAACCCGTCTCCCGACAATCCCGTCCTCCGAAACCTCCAACTCCAGCTTCTTCCCTAACTCAAACTCCCACTCTTTCCCTGAAGAGATACCGGGTCTTAACATGAACTGGTGTAGAGGTGATCCTACCTCCGCTGTAAGGTCACCGTGTTGTCTATACTGTATTAGCTTATTACCTAGACATAAACATAGACATAGACATAAACATAGACATAGACATAGACATAGACATGCACATAGACATGCACTAAAAAGAGATAAAGAGAAAGAGAGAAATACTCAATCCGCAAATCAATCCCCCGACATCCACTCAAAATATCAAATACCCTGTGATCATTCACCCGGAATACAGCCTTCGTGGCATCGGCCCCATTACGAAAGAGAATAGAGTAGCCCGAGGATGTGCTCAACTTCGTCGTAGGGTTGGGGAAGATCACGGCAATGCGCTGGCCGGTGCTGGGGCGGGAGGGTCCGCACATGATTTTGATATTAGGGTTTTTTTTTTTAAGTAGGTAGATAATACTTGTAGTTTGGATTGGGTGATTCGATTTACTCGGAGATAGTAGTAGTCTGTGGTTGGTTTATGTAGTTTGTGGGTTGGACTGTCTGCAAGGTTGGGTGCTTGCAAGGTGCTCAAATTTGCTCATATTCGCGCATGGATACTATGTCATGTGGTAATTTGTTCTGGTTTTGTCGATCATTTTTCTTATTTCTTATCTTTTCTTTTCTCTTGTCTGAGAGAGTGTGGTGTTTGGGATAAAGAAATTTTTTAAGGCATTGTAGGTTTGAGGTTGAGTCTTTGACTGGTTGAAACAAACATCATTATTGCGAGGATCATTGCGAGGATTATTGTTACTTAGTGAGGTCTATATGACAAAGCGTCTTTGTCCAGAATGTTCTATTGTCAGACGTTAAAGAATCTATGGTTTCGTTATCTACAACTTGGCAGGAGGCACCCGGACAGCCCGATCGATAATTTCCATCGCCCGGAACAGCTCGTAGTCATGCTGCTTGGGTGTAATAACCTGGATACTCAGCGGAGAGTCCAAATACACTCGTCGATCGACTGTTTTCTCGTCCCCTGCTCTCGTCAGCTGATGGTATTAAAAGTGTCAGGAAACATACACAGCAAGCGATTCGCCTTATCCCAGCTCCCTAAAACAGGAGCGTCCATGTGCTTCCCGAGTTCCAAGTCTGACTCCTGGAATCGCCGCACCGGGATACTGCCAGCTGGGTAGTCCAGCAGGACAAAGCTCGACGTGTAGCCTAGAGCGTTGTAACGGTCGATCTCGGGGACCGGGTGTGGTGCCACAGGATGGATGATGGCGTCGACGCGACGCTCAACTCCGCTGTTCAACGTCCACATCTTAAGTACTTCCCTTTCTACAGCAGATCGCTGTGCCTGGAGCTCGCCCAGCTGGGCTGCGGTCAGCTCTCGTCCACGACCCATCCGGCTCTGTAGCCATGGAATCAGGGGTTCTCCTGTGCTTTCTATGAGATCCATCAGAGGGAGTCGTCCATCGATGCCCATCAGTCGGCCGGCTAGACCCTGACACTTGGCTAATGCCGGGGGCACGGGGATCTCTACTACTTCAACGCCGGGGGTCTTGCGCAGTGTCTGAGCCACCTCGTCCAACACCCTGGCGATCGGGGGCAGGGGCTCGACGAGACCGTCCGATCGGAGCACACCGATCGTGACATTGCGAGACTGAGCCCCCGGTAGCCGGGCAGGGAACTCACCCTGCCACCGACCAGGAATGCAGTCTTCTTCGAAGAGTTCCGCCCGGGGCACGATATGCTCCATTAGAGCGCCCAAATCTGCCACTGACCGCGCCAAAGGACCGGCAACAAACTGCAGCGAGATCCTCCCTTTGGCGGGAATATGACCACCCTCTTGTCCTCTGTAAGGGACTCGGCCTATACTGGGCTTGAAGCCATAAATTTCGTTACACATGGCCGGAACACGGATGCTACCTCCGATATCTGTACCGATCCCGGCCATTGACCCGCGCATGGCAATCACGGCGCCCTCGCCGCCCGTGCTACCTCCTACTGTCAACTGCCGGTTGAGCGGGTTGAGAGTGCGGCCAAAGAGATTGTTGCAGGTGTCCAAAGCAGCTACAGCCTGAGGCACGTTGGTCTTGGCGATGACCACTGCGCCCAGGGACTCAAGGAGGTCGACCACAGGTGAGTTCTCTGTGGCCGGCTGAAACGCCAGATGGGCTATGCCAGTGGTCGAGTCGACGCCTTTCACGTTGAAGGAATCTTTGACTGTGACAGGTAGGCCATGCAAGGGGCCTACTGGTTTTCCGCTTCTCTGAAAATGCAGGTCGAGATCTCGCGCTTGTTTAAGAGCACGGTCGAAGAGCGGCTCGGTCAAGCAGCGAGTGAGCTGATGAGCAATGGCCGCTCGCTATTCAACTCCACGTTAGACTTTGTAGATATTCGAGTGGCATAGTCCCCCGAAAATTATAGTAGGAAACAAGAACACAATCTGATACCTTACAAAAAGCACCCACAACCTCCTCGGTCTTATACCGCCCCTCCGCAATAACTCTCAAGAGCCCCCGAACATCCCAGTTCTCAGTAATCTCCAGCTCTCGATTCGTGAGTAAGCCACAAGTCCTCGGGATATCCATCACATTGACCCGCTGGTACTGCTTGGCGTCGGTAATGGACTCTGCTAAGGAAAGCATGCCCGGGGGGATGGAGGAGACAGGGAGCTTCCATTCTGTAGGAATCTGCGATTCGAGCTGCGCTTGCTTGCGCTGAGCGATTGATTGATAAGACATTGTTGATAGAATGTATTGAAAGTCGACGGAAGGACAAAAAGAAAGGTATGAGATGGAAAGCTTGGCTTATGGGCAGTTGATGCATTGAACCGAGGTCCGATCAATTCCCCACTTCAGTGCCAGCAGATTAGGGTTCTGTGTATTTCCTAGACACGCGCAATATATTCAATCTGACATAAGACCAGGGGATTCCATAATCAGGCATTATAGCATTATACCCCAAAATACATTTCGCAGGATGTCATGTCTCGAATCTGCGGATTACCATGAAACCATCAGTCACAATTGGCAGAAAACGCTTTATCCTTCACTCAAGTCTACAGAACTGTCCTTTTGATTGTCATTGAACTTCCCTTTCAGGCCTGTTAGCTTCTTCACTGGTCTTTGTTCAGGACATACAATTCTTTTGTTGCTTGCCAGCAACTGCTACCTCAAAATGTGAAGAAACGAACCTAAGCCTCCCCTCGCAATGGGTGTTTCAAATTGTCCCTGCCCTCTCGGAACTTCTCATAAATTGCGCGACAATCCTGCTCAGAAAGAAGGATGCCTGGTTTCTCTTTATTCAGAATGAAACGGCGTCAAAGAACACCCAATGATTTAATACGCCGCTGTGCATAACCTCGACCTTCATTCCACCGATACCATGCCAATCTGAATATCACCATGGCAAACGCAAAGATGGATAGTGAACGAAGGCTCTGCGACGACATCATACTCGAAATCACCAATTATGCAGACCCCAGAACCATATGCCGGCTCGCGGCAACATGCAAACAATATGGCCAACTCTTGCACAACACAAGACGAAGGCTAGCCAGAAAGCACGCCCTCGCCTCCATCAAAGTGTACGAAGAAGCCCGCGCAGCCATCAAAGGCTCATACTTCACCCAATGGGCCGAAGTCCTACCCCCGGAGCCCTTGTACGACTGCATCACCAGAGGGAACATCGCCGGTCTCGAGTTTCTCTTAGAAGCAGGAGCCGACCCGAACTCCAGAAGTCTTAAGGGACACACTATGCTCTACACAGCCATCGGCAAGAGCAGTCCCGCATGTGCCAGACTTCTGATAAAGCACGGCGCAGAGATATGGACAGACCACTGGCACCGACTGTGCCATGTGCGGTCTGACTCAGCCAGGACCGAGTTCGCGATGATGATTTTCGGTGCGGGGCATATGATCCCCAGCGTGGTCGACTTCAAGTTGCTTTGTCATTTGGTGCCGGCGGAGACGGTCCTGCAGATTCTGCGCGAACGTGGGCTAGAGTTCTTCGGGAGGGAGAAAAATGTGCTGCACACGCTTTCTGGGAGC
This sequence comes from Aspergillus avenaceus, assembly GCA_009193465.1. NCBI lineage: Eukaryota > Fungi > Ascomycota > Eurotiomycetes > Eurotiales > Aspergillaceae > Aspergillus > Aspergillus avenaceus. Next base: position 4,466 of record ML742205.1, read on the forward strand.
CAGACGCGCGGGCGAGAAAGCCCGTTGAACGACAAGCCGGAGATTCTCGATCTTCTGCTCGAGAAGTTTCCAGCGCTCTTGAATGATGTATCTGAGTGGATGATGCGGACGCCTTTGCTACACGCTTTGTGTGCTGGGGACTTCCGGTATGCGAGGATTTTGCTCAAGAAGGGCGCCGTGGTTGGTTATGCGGATATACTGAACCAGACCGAGTTGTGGCTGGCGGTCTCTGCTGGTAAGCAAGAGATCGTCCGGGAGCTGTTGAAGCGGCCGTTGGATAAGGAATACATCACTCTGCTTCCGTCATATGCAGACATCAGTTTGGTAGCTTATCAGCAGAAACTGGTTATCATCGAAATGCTAGCACGGGATTCAAGATACCAGCTTGATGATTATGCTTTGAGTGAAATTCTGTCACTGGGAAAGCAGGTAGATTTTGAGGATTTGAATCAAGAAAAGAGCAGAGCTTTTAGTGAATATTGAAGTATAGTCGTGAAGCCTAGGTGAGACAATAGATAATAGATACTACAGTTCAATTGCTCATATTTTCCACTCCAGTATGAACAAGAATTACTTACACCTAGAAAGGAGGTGGGTTCAGGTCCAACCCCTCCACCGTCAACTTGAACGCATCGTTCCTTGAATAACTGCCCGCCAGATCCAAGTCCAACCTTCCTCTCTCGCAATCCTCAAGGTCAATGTGAGAGATAATCAGCCCATCACCCACAGCACTTATAGACTCACTATCCACACCAGCAGCATGCGCTGTAACCGACGAGTCAGGCACATCGTCTGCAGACACTTCCCAGATAGGGCCCGCAAGAACCTGACCTTGCGGGTCAACGATGCAAGAACCGCCACGGCAGACGTATTCCGTAGAAACAGGTTCTATTTTATATTAGTCATTGCTACCGCACTTAAATAGAGAAAGAGGGAAGACTTACGATATCCTCCACTCGCAGCTTTTTCTTTGTCCGCATCAGGCCAAACAATTTCATGCGGTCCCTCGGATGTTATAGACCGCTTCCTAAGATGTGATACCTGCTTATTCTGCTGACCGGTGATCCATTTCGGCAGCTCGTTATACCTGACGCACTGGTTCGAGCTGAGCACGAACGCCCTGGACTCGGCCGCGACAGTACGCATCAATGGTAGCCACGTATCCCGGGCATCAGCCGTGGGAGCCAGGTAGATATTCACATTCTGCGAATAGAGACTCTGTCGGAGGAGGGGCATATAATTCTCCCAGCAAATAGCAGCGGCCAAAGTCACAGGTACACCATTGAGGTGAGTGGTTACAGCCTTCAAAGTGGACGGAGAACCCTGTGCCCAGATCAAACGCTCGGTTCCGGTCTGGAAAATATCAGCTCTAGCTCACTTTCTATGTGCAGAAGGAAAATTACTCACAGGCATAACCTTCCTCCTCTTCCCAAGACATCCCTTCGCAGGATCGACATAAAGGGCAGAGCAATACAAACTACCCCCTGCCCTCTCAATAACTCCAACCACAATGAATACACCAGTTTCACGGGCAACTCGCTCAAGAGTCTCCCTGGTCCCATCCCCGCGATGGTTCTTCCCCTCCGCAACGGGCAACTTCCTCTGCACCCAGTCATCCCCGGCGCCAGCCGGCGTATCACCGAGATCCACTGCTGAATGGAAGTAGTTCAGAAACTGGTCTCGACCCTGCGGATCACGCGCACCGACCGCAGTGCCAAAATTGCAAGTGCGCGGGTATCCGCCTAGATAGGCCTCTGGGAAGAGAAGCAGATGCACGCCACGAGAAGCGGCATGTTGAGTGATGCGATTGAGTGCGAGAAGAGTCTCATTGAGGGTGGAATGGGTGCGTGCTTGAGCAACCCCTACGGTAATCTTGGAAGGCATTGTTGTTGGTCCTTCTTTCAGATCAGATTTATGTTTGATGCGGGGACATGGAATGTTGCCAGTGGGTAAATAAAAGTTGTTTAAATAAGTGGACTTTGTGGACATTTATAAATCAAATCCCGAGAACTTTGGACCAATTGCCGGTCTCCGTTTGAGTCATTTGCAATTATCGCGTCATCTTTCTTATTTCAGAGCAAAATAATCATTTCTATAAATATATATATATATATATAATAGATAGGAAGAAAGTTTTTCCTTTACATTCTGTTCTGATCAGTCTGATCTATGGTACAAACAGGCAGCTTCCCTATATACAGTGCCGTACTAGCGGAGAAATCCGCAAAAAGCATTCGCCAATCGCTGGAACTCAAGATTCGCTGGGAATGCAAACTATGCAGGGTATAGCGCCTCGCTAAAGCATCGTAAGGCCAATATTAAACTAAATCTCGAATCAACATAAGAGAGCAAGCGAATAGATAGAAAATTGAAGCATCGTGCCGAAAGATATCCTGGAAATTATCGTCGTTTTCTTCCTTTTTTTCTTTTCTCTCTTTCTTTTCATTTCCCCCCCTCCTTCTTCACGCTGGAATGTACCGGCTTCAAACCTTAGTGCCCATCGCGTTGGCTGCCTGCTGCAGCACACGAGGCCAGCGTGAGATCAACTCCACATCATCCAAAGCACCCTTGCCTTGGTTGCGCACATACTGTGTGCTAGGGTCAATGCGAGGCTCGTAGTCCCAAATTGATGGGACACCCTGGATCAGGGCCGAGTATACTAGTCGCCTGCGACGCTGAGAACGCAAGACATCCTCTTTGATACTCTCCAAGTCCCAGCGGGCATGCGCTTCTTCAATGAAATGAGCCAAGACCTTAGCTGGTTCAGTAGACGCTGGGGGTGCAGGCAAGGCCTTGGAAGGGCTGGGGGTTCGCGGAGGGCTAGGGAACGGATAGGACGATACAGCGCTTCCCTGATGCCTCGGCGAAACGCGTGGGGAATCTGCTGGGGTTGGCAACGAGGCAGGTTGTAGCTGCACGCCTGCGGTAGGCTTGGCCGCAGACAATGGTGGCGAAACAGACAACCCAGCTGCCAAATTCACCTTCTCTTGGGGGTCGTTCTCCAGATCGAAGAGCATGGGTGGGTCGATCAACGAGTACACAAACTTCCAACGACCACGACGGATCATGACGACCGGTGCTTGAGTACCTTCGGCCATATACTCTCCCAATACAGTATCGGACTTGAAGCCGTCCTGACCAGTCAGATATGGCATCAACGATACACCATCCAGTGGCAACTCGTGGATTAACTGTGCGCCCACCATATCGACAAAGGTAGGCAGCAAATCCATGGTTGACACGTTCTGAGGGATACGGGTAGGAGCGAAGCGCTTGGGAGCATGCACGATCATAGGTACGCGCGCACTATTCTCGTACCAGGTCATCTTGTACCAAAGTCCACGCTCACCCAACATATCTCCGTGATCGCCCGTGAACACAATGATGGTGTCGTCGGTCAATCCGCAATCATCCAGAACCTTTAGCAGCTTACCAACATTGTCATCAACGTAGGTACAAGCGGCATAGTAAGCGCGGCGTGCGGCTTTGATGCGCTCTTCAGGCATTTCTTTGCCCCACAGGTCGATACACTTCATGACACGTTGGGAGTGGGGATCCTGCTGATCTTGGGGGATATCCCCATTATTTGGCAGGGGAATGTCAACACCTTCATACCGATCCCAATATTCTTTAGTCATTGCATAAGGATCATGGGGATGGGTCATGGAAACCGTCAGGCAGAAAGGTTGATCGGTGCGCTGACGGACATGATTATAGAGGTACTGAGTGGACTTGTACATAACCTCTTCGTCAAAATCAAGCTGGTTGGTCCGCACAACAGGGCCAGCTTCCATGACCGAGGACATGTTGTGATACCAGTCAGGGCGAATTTCCTATGTGAAATCAACAACTGTTGACATTTTGACAAACTCCAGAGTTAACAACTTACTGGTTCATCCCAATTCACAGACCATCCATAATCACCAGGATAGATATCGCTGGTCAGACGCTGCTCATAACCATGCAACTGGTCGGGACCACAGAAGTGCATCTTGCCCGCCAGAGCAGTGTGGTAGCCCTCACGGCGCAGATAATGAGCGTAAGTTGGGGTGTCGGCAGGTAAATCGGAGGCATTATCATAAGCACCGATCCTGGAGGGCAGTTGCCCGGTCACCATGACGAAACGCGACGGAGCGCACAAAGGAGAGTTACAGTAAGCCGAATCAAAGACAACGCCTTCCTCAGCCAACCGGTTCAGGTTGGGGGTTTTGATAGGGGATTCCTTATCATGGAAGGCCAGGAGAGGGGCAGCCATCTGGTCCGCCATGATGTAAAGAATGTTGGGCTTCTTGGTAGCCATGACGAAGACCGACTTGGGTTTTTTCCACTCTAATATAAGGTAAAAGAATGTATAAGAGTTAAGCCTTTCAAAGCCAAAAGGCAAAGTTGTGAACTGTTGGCAGGAGAAAGACAAAGTAGTGCGGTGGATGAAGGAAGAAGTAGAAGAGAAAAGGTTAGAAAGCGAAGAAGGAACAGGCAGGCTATAAGTAACCTTAGGCGAAAAAGCGAGGAAGTGGATATGATTGTCAGGAAGGGTAAAAGATATGGCAAAAAGAAAAGAATTTAAAAAAAAAAAAAAAAAACAGTGAAAGAAAAAAAAAAAAGTAAGTGTGTAAATAAAAAATTGAAGAAAAAGAAAGAAGTCAGAACCAGTACCAAAAATTACTTCTCCCCGTATTATGTCGGATTGCAAGAGATCTACAGTTATGTCACGGCAAAATGATGGAACCATCGGCTCCGCTGATGGTGTGATTACCCACGAGCCGGAAACGCAGGGGTTAAAGTTTCAATGGTGATGATTTGACAAAATAGCTAAACATATATGGAAGATACTACACTCTATCTATCTGAAAGTGAAGATATAGTCGAAGAATTTGAAAAGATTCTAATTGACGACTCTAAAGAGCCTTCAAACCCCATCCACCGCTAGTTACACCTTCAGTTACAGAACATATACACAACAGCACTAGTAATTGACAATTATACTTCATTACTAGGGCCCGGTAAGGATGTAATTTCCCGGCAAAGAAATGCGGTCCCGGAGACAAAACCATGGGTATCGACAAAAGGATCAGTCAGATCGCCACGAATGGCTCGGAGTCCGCAGGTGTATTCTTTTGACCCCCCGTATTGATTCGTCCCACACTTCCCCAGACAAACAAGCATGTAGAGCTCAAGAATGTGAATCATCTCATCAAATCCATTCAAAAGGATCGAGCCAGTGAGATCCCTTACAGAGTGGTTGCTATTAAGTGATTTTTAAACCCTTGAAATAATGGGTCCGATAATCCTGGCATTCCACTATCCCAAGCTAAACTAGTCTAGTCCGGCTCCCCAAGTCTTGGCACACTTGGCGTATTAATAGTGTGTCATTGGCTTCTGGATTCCACCCCCCGGCCAGTTCCGACCAGGGATCCCCGGCTTATCGTAGGCCTAGTTCACTAACCCGGATGCGTCAGCTGATTCGCCACGAGTCGTCATTGGTTCTAGTGTCTGAAAAGTTTTAGTACATTGTAATACTTGTAAAGAAAGAACTCTCTCCACTTACAAGTTCATACGGACCTTTACTAGCATCGAGTCGACAGAAAGAAAGAACAATGAACTTGAGGTTATGTATCAGTGCTTTTTATCTAACAACCTTACCTGCGTGCGTTCTGTATCCTAATCCAGGCATGTGTCAGGTGCGCTACTCAACCGAATGAGACACAGATTAGACGAGCCAATGACAGGCTTGCCGCTAGAAAAGTTTCAACTGATAGTAAATCAAATACAAGCCCAAGACAACTAACGCACATCTAGAACTTAATTTCGTTGCCAATTTTTGTGTCCCAAACATCACCTGGATGCATCATAAAGGGTTAAAGACTGCAATGGCGGTACCCACATGGCGAAACAGATCTTGTAGGAGGTGCTAACAAACAAGTCCAAATAAATGATGTTGTAGCCTAATGATCCAATAAAGTTTTCGTGGTTGACATGGTACGAGCAAAGGTATGACACTTTCATCGGATTTTCCAGGAGGCTCTTTGAAGCCAAATTATCTTCAAAACAATGTGAAAGAGCTCAGGGGAATCGGGGAATGCGAAGCCGACAGCAGGATGGGATAAGTGGTCATGCGTAACGGAGATAGTACTTTTGTAAGCTGTATTACTACTAGCCTGTTATCTGTCGAGCACGATGTATTCGGCAGTACAAGATCTTTCTGCTGGAGTTATGTACAGTCTCCACCTGATCTACTCAATTCACATGTTAGGTATCGTTAGAAGCATATACTCATTAAACGGACAACGTATCACCCCGCAACCCAGACGTCAATCACTAGTTTCTGTGTTTCAACAAGGGAGATCTCGAACCAAAGAAAAGGAGAAATCAAATAAAGAAAAGAAAAAAGAAAATACACAATTCAAACAACTGGATAATAATACGCTGTAGGAACCCGCTTGACATCAGTCATGTTCTGACAAGTCCTCTACGCTGCGTAGAGATGAAAAGGGTGGAGTAATTGTGATGACGCATAGCTTTCTCCATCTGCGCTCCAAGTGGCAGAAAATCATTGGCATACTCGAGTTCTCGATTTTAAATGTGTGTGTCCTACTGACTCCTACAGCAAAAAATCTACCAAGGCAGCAGTGGATGGTTGTCCAATCATTCGAACCCCGCGCTCTCAAGTTTCACAGAATAGAAAACAAATGCCAAGTCCAGCGGAATCCATCTTGGCATTCAGCGCAGCATAAACGGAGGTTATGCAATTACCAAGAGGCGGTAATTCGAAAAAGTCCATGAACAGGTTCAGTACCCGAGCAAAACCATGAAACTCCACCAACATTTCCAAACAATATACTTGAACCAATACTAGGCAGCAACTTAGCTTTTCCCTGCAGGACCCATCGTTAGCGTTATACCAATCCCGTGGGACGATGGCATCATCTCCATCCCCTCCGTCATTCGTCGATCATGCATGATGAGATGATTTCCGCTGCGTGGCAGGACTGGCCTTACGTATGCTTTCTAGAAGATCAATCGAATGACCTTCTCTTCCTTCCTTTCCCCATGTTTCTGATCGATGTATGGGGTTCCGAATAAGCTTTGGCGAGTGGCCCCCAATGCAATACTCCGGTTCGGTGGAGGTTTTATCAATCAGTCCTCTGAAAATTAGTTTTAATTTTCTGTATCACTGTTTGAAAAGCTTATCATTCATTCATCTGAACCTGAAATAGAGACCAACTAATTAATTGTTTTTTTAGATATTCTGTTGAATCTGGGAAAACAGCGAACAAAGAAGCTCACCGCATGCGGATACCGAAGAAGGCATCATCCATCCCCCGGATCACGCCATCAAGGGGCAAAAAAAAACCCACTCCGCAAATGAACTTCTTAGGAATGGACTCAGCGCATACAGCGCTGTAGGAAAGCACGACGTCATCCAATCAAAAGACAAGGAGTACTATATGTCTTACATGATCCTTCAACGTCGCATCCCTTTCTTTTCGTCCACGGCCACGGATGATCATGGAACGGGGCTGAAACGGAGCCCGTGCCCACTGACGCGTCTGATCAGCTTTGACGAATATAGGACCGGTATTCATTGCTATTGGATATATATTTCAGGTTTGATATATGGCTAGAGAAGGTATCCATAACATCTGATGTTCTATGCATAGTTGTTCGTTTCAAACACTGCTAACCCTAATCTCTCCCAGCTAGCCCAGGAATGTATGCCTGATCTTGTGGCTAGAACGTGTCTCAACCCCTTTCTAGATAAGCCTAGAACAAACCCAGTGAACAATATAATCCTTTATCTCATAGAATATATGCAAGTCATTAGCTCCAGCATGTGATAAACCCGTGATAAACCATCCCTTTTCATCTACCTCATCTAAAGTACATATCACCAAAAATACAAGAATACTATACAAACACATAAAAACCCACTACCAGACCGCACTCCCCAAGCAACAACCCAATAAACCAAATTATCCAACCCCATATCTCCCCATTCCAACCATCTAGTCTTCATTCAAAAGTCCAGCGCCTAATTGGTGCCCCGAACACTATACCAACTCAGCTCGTATCTTAACCCCCTTACTTCCCCTCCACATTCTACCATAGAATATACTTTAGAATATACTTCGCACGGGTATTCATTATTCCTTCAACTAGATCATATGACCTCAAAGCACATGGCCCGCTTACCAATACCCTAGCTTCCCATGACATGTATATACATACATACATACATACATACATACATTAGACTTAAACCCTCCAAACCCTACCTATCCAGACCAACCTTGCAATCAACACCTAAACCCAAATAAATACGGTACAGCCAGAATCAAAAAAACTAATGCAAATCTCCAACTCGTACAACTTAACCTGACTCTCATCATTAACCTAACATACAATCTACAACAGTTACAACAGTTACAGAACTTCTTTCAGTACTCCCAGAGTCATCTATCATGTCAGTATTAGACATAACGAAGAAAAACGGGATGCGGACATAAACTGTTCTGTATGATTGTGGCACATTGGCTACAAAGAAAGGTAGTTTTGTGGGTGAGAGAATTGTCGGTGGTCCGGGTAGATATGCTGCTTTAGGGAGGAGTTCACTGAGTGGATGAGTCATTGATTCTGGTTTCTGGGACGGGACTTGGTTGTTGTTTTTTTTTGTTTGTTTGTCCTGCTGACTAGACTGGTGGTCATGGTGTGGAGTGTCTTACTGTATTGTGTTACTTGTCGGGGGAATAGGAGGAAGGGGACATTGTGGAAATGAGGAGAAAAATACTGATATGAACTCGCTAATTGAGGTGTGTATATATAGAACATTTGACAATATGGCAATGCAACCTCCGTTTGAAAAGCGATATATTTCCTACAAAAAGTGATGATGCAATGTTTTAAGGTATACAGTGGAATGATAGGAAAGGTGATAATAATGCATCAGTTGCCGTTTCACATAAGCCTCCAAGACGTGGACTGAAGGCTGTGCGGTAAACGACCAACAGCTGGTCGGGCCGCTATCTACATGGTAGCTATCAGTCGACCTTGACATCGCTATTGGATAGTTAGTTCTGGCACTCAGATCCCGACTTAAGGCTAACACTGGCTTACCTGTAGATCCGACGGACAAAAGCGTATGCTGTTAGGAACCCAACTGTTCCGGTTAAGAGGCCGTACATCGAACATGCCAGGAGGCTGTAGCTGAAAAAGAGAAGACTCGAAACAAAGCCGGTGATATGAAGGTGGAAGATGTAGTACCAAATACAGTAGGCAAACACCCAAAATGCGCTGCTGCCACCGGTCAGGAAGCTCTGCCACCACCAATGATAATTCTTGTCTAGTCAGCATCAAATCCAGATAAGAAGAACAACAGTTACTGAGAGGGGCACATACCTCGGAGCAAAGCTGACTGTAAGTAGCGATGATGGTCACTTCACTTACGGTAACCATCAGGATGGTGGACACGGCGCTCAAGAAACCAAAAACGTAATAATAGCCGCTCTTATCTTGCCAAAGGTTCTTAAATACATATAGAAGCTCAATGAAGAGGACGGCAAACGGTGCTAGCCCAGTCAAGATGGTTCCATATGTGTTCTTCAAGTACCAAGGCTGCGGGGGGATCTGACGCGCAATCGACATGGTCTTAGTTGGGTGCTCCCATGGGGCTGTCCGGACATAGCCAAACCAGCTGCCGACGTAGACCAGAGGGACTTGGATCAGCAACCATAGAGCAACAAGTCCGATCAAGGTGCCGAAAGGAATGGCCGTGCTAGAAGCCTGTGCCCAGACGAAGAGGTTCAGAATGAATACGAGGCAAAACGTCAAGCCAGGAATGAACAGGGCGGTCTAATACTGTCAGTAGGTGTAGCAAATTGAAGTGGCTATCATAGCGACTTACTATAATGGTATTCTTTCTCCAATTGGAGCCACCGAATGTTTTGTACAGCCTCGCGGAAAAGTAGCCCGAAAAGAGGCCCGCAAAAACAAATAGGCCCATACCGACACTAACGAACCCACCACGGAAACTGGGGTTCAACACGCCCAGACAACTGAGTAGAAGGAGCCCCGATGTCATGAACAATAGCTGCATACCTGAACCGACGAGCGGCGCCAGTAGACCACTGTACTCGGGAACCCGAAACACGTCACCGTGAAGGAGTTTCCATCCACTAACATCTTCGAGACCTTCATCATCGGACGATATGTCTGCGTCTCGTTCAACGTCCGATCCCTGCTCTAAGAGACCATCTCCCTTCCGATCGCCCTTGGATTTAGCTGCGTTTCGAGCCTTCAACTTAGCTTCATCCATCGCCCCGTCTCCTCGACCCTTGATGTCGCCCTGCACTGTTCTGCCCCAAATTACATATACTGCCACACCCAGCACACCGGATATAGTTAAAGAATTAAGAATCGCAAACCAGTGTGTCATCGAGCTATCGTCTTGGTTGCTGAAGTAAAGATCCCAACGACTCGACCAATCGATGTTATTGTCTTCCTTGAAGTAGATCGAGTAAGTGTATGGAATCTTTAGTGTTGTGCCATCGTCGGTTCCATCATCTTCGGGAAGATAGGAGGATCCGGGATACATCTCACGTAGTCTCGATGTGTTAGGAGGGATGTACACCTCCAGCCCATCATGATGTTCGTGCACTTGTTTAGGGCAACCGCCCTCCTCATGATCTTCTGCGCGAATGCTCTTAGGATAAATCTCGAAACCAACCACCAGCTTTCCCCCTTCAGGCGCTGACCGCCAGCGGATCACGATGGTGAAATGGTTGTTAATATAAAAGCGCGGTTTGCCATCGATGGGCGAAAAGTCTCGGTACCCAAGCTTGAATCCAGTTGCGTAGTACTTGCGGCTGCGATCGACTGTGACAAAGCTGGTAGCCCCGGGCAAATTATCTGCGATCCATTCGCCCACATACCCTTCTTGGATAAGTTGGCGAGCCCATTTGACATCTTTGCGCCCCACTTCCATCGTGCAGAGAGCTTGACATTCTACATTCTTGCCCATCTGCAGTTCAAAGTCGGAAGTCATAATTCGATCGCCTCGCAAGATTTCTCCCAGATTTAGTGAGACGCTCTGTCCAGAGCCGAAGGGGGAGCCGCCATGTGTTTTCCCGCTCGGAGGGCAGACGAAAGGCAGGTCGAAATAAGCATATTGAAGTTGCGTGTGGTCGGAAAATATTTTGTTAACCAGGAGGGGAATTGGCTCATCATCATTGTAGCGTTTAACCGAGTAGCCTGCAATTACAAGATCAAATTAGCTGTAGGGCATACAAATTGAATACGGTTGAATAAAGCGTACCGGGTACGTAGAACGCGCAAGAGTATGAGACGAACAACAGCCACAACGTCCATTGACGAGGGTGCCACAGCCGTCCTAGCTCCATGATAGAAAGTGGTAGAAGGGGAAAAAAATAACTGACTCTCGCCAGCAGAGAGCAAAAGGATTATCCCACCAGCATGCACTGGTGAGTGGCCGATGAATCGTACGTGGCGGGTATGAAAATCACCAGCGTAGATCCGTAACGTTAAAGATTAAGTTAGCACTCTTTCGGTGCAGTCATAGAATAGATGAAGTAGAATCAAAGAATAATTATGGTAGAGTATATGTGCAAATTGTAGAAACGAAAGCCCGTTGGTATAATAGAAGAAAAGGGTTTAGTAGAAAACGTGGGAGATAAGGTGTATGGCTGTCTGCAGAAAGCAGCAGTCCAAAATGCGACGGAGAATGGAAAGTCCGAGATCTGACACTCAATGTCTCTTATAACGAGTGTAACCGGCAGTAAATGCCTATTGAATAGTAAAGGAAGAAGAAGCGAAGAAGAAAAGAGAAAAGATACAAGGGAGGAGATGCGAGAAGGAGTCAGGGGTGTGGAGAGAGGGAGGAGGGAGGTAGAAGAGAGAGAGATGAATAGTAGAAAGGATAAGCAATCAATAGCTGGGGCGAGTTGCACGGGAGGAAGAAACAGAATCAACTGGACCCATAATAACATTTGCTTTCGAACAGTCCGGCCGATTCAGTCGGGAAAAGGTTTAGCTTCCATAAATTCCTTGCAAGTATATATAACCTTACCGCCCTCCGGAATGGGTTGTTCCCTCTCTGTTTTTGTAAACTTAGTATCGATCAATTCACGTCATTTTTAAGATAACACTACTGTTTATATGTACCACAGACTTTTCTAAACTTGGGGGCATGTACTACTACGTTTTTGTTTGGGAATCTATATTTTCACCACAGTTTAACTATCACCTGTTTCTACAGTATTCCAAATCCATTCTCATGATTAAATGCTCCCAGTCCTTCGTCAAGGGTTGTATTCGTAGAATCAGAGTCTATACTAACTATACGTACCAACTTCATGATGATAATAAACAATAGTCCATGTTTCAATACAACCGAATCCCTTTTCATCCTTTCATCCTTTCTTGTATCGCATAAATAGTGATATCGGTATTGAAAAGAGAGACCGAACCCTCGTAAGCTACTAGAAAAAATCATGGACCCTGGTAAGTTATTAGGTACTAGTACTACATACATACAGACTAACCCCCTAAAAAACACTGCACGCCCCTGCCGATCATATGTACCTCGCATTTAACTGCCGAAATTCAGCGGCATCAAGACAAAAACATGCATACAGTACTGGAACATATCTACAACATTCGTTCTGAACTCGGCACACCTTGAACACGGGTATGAAGGAAATTATCATGAAATCGGCTATACTAACGCCCTTCCTGCAAATCATGAATTGGCTAGCACATGAAAAGTCCCGAGCATCCTCCAATTTCAAACATCAAGAACAAAACGTGCGGCCAGGGTAGTCATAAAATAGAAACAGTTAACACAAGTGCCCTTGTAGGAGAAAATCTCAAGCCAACGCGTCATACACAATAAATCGTATGCATTCACGAAGGATGGCTCAAAAGGTACTCCACGGCGCCCTGTACACTACCACCGGCTCGGCGCAGCGCTTCAACATTTCGCTCAAATTCACAAAAGCCCATGTCATTGAGTTGACGAAGCTGCTCTGCGTATCTTTCCTCTGGCGGACGGTTGTCCTGAGGTGGGGGCGTTCCAAAACCTCCGCCTCCAAGGCCTCCACCTCCAAGTAGAGCGGCCAAGGGGTTGGAATTCAATGGATTATCACCGCCTTCTCCTGGTGGACCGCCCATTGCTTGCATCATCTGCGACAGCATAGCGGGGTCGCGAAGGAAAGGATTTTGCTGTGGGTTGAAAGGGTTTATCTGGCTTCCCTGTGCGCCGAACATGGCCGGGTTAAAAAGGGAGGCAAATGGATTCTGCGCATTTGACTGATTATTGGCCCCGCTGCCAGTGCTGTCTCCAGCGGTAGCATCCCCAGCGGCTCTGTCTGTCGCGCTCTCCTGACCGGTACCGGCCTGGGTTGAAGGAGTAGATGGATTCGCACCACCCGACGGCGCATTGCCACCAAACAGAGGGTTCCCACCGAAAAGAGCAGCAAAAGGATTGCCAGCACCAAGACCCGGGGGCATGAATGGATTAAATGCGGCGGCAGCACCAGGGTTAGGCGCGGTGCCATTGTCAGATTGACCGGTTTGGTTCTCCTGTGGTGTTGTGTTTGTGACACCGGGGGCCGGGAATGCACCGCCACCAGGTCCACCGCCGCCACCCATAGCTCTTTGAAGCTGAAGGGCCTGGCGGAGTGAATTAGGATCGGTGAGCATGCGACGGAACTCGGGACTCTGCATCATCTGCCGTACACCAGGACCCATATCACGCAACATAGGATTCTGCTGAATCATCATGTCAATCATGGCAGGGTTCTGCAGGGCTTCGTTGATTGTAGATTGGAACTGGGGATTTTCAAGCATATGAAGCATAGAATCGGCATCGGGAGGAGGGCCCATCTAGACGTCATTAGTTAGAGCATGAAGCAAAGCCGGCCGTATTAAGCTAATAAATACTTACCCCACCATCTGGACCGAACATTCCTGCTCCCGGCAGTTGTGCAAACCCAGCATATCGTGCACCCGTCAAGCCGGCCAGCGGATTGTTTCCTGTGCCTGCTGCGAGATTGGTAGGGACACCAGCAGCCGGTGCCGCGGAACCGGATGACGTAGAAGCTGTAGAAGTCTGAGATGAAGCGGCTTGACGTTGATTGCTAGCAGCACTTTTTACTAAATGGACAGTATGACCATCCTTGATCTTGTACGTAGCCAGGGTCTCATTATCTTTCAACACTCTGCCGGAGTAGATCAGACGTTGACGCTCTGCGGGGGTATCGGCATACTCCGATGTTGCAAGTTTCTCCTTTAATTCAGAGACAAGAGTGGATACTGGAAGGGTAAGTGTGAACTTTGCATCATTTGATGATTTGATGTTAAAGGTGACAGGCGAATCTTCCGCCGCCGCGGTGTCATCAGCCATAGTATATGTAATTGCGGGTGTGAAAAAGGAGGGGAACTGGAGGGGTTCAGAGTATTATGAAAAGGTAGAGGATAATTTGATGATGTGTGAAATTTGGTGAAGTCAAACGTTGAGTCAATCAATGCTAAAAGGAATTGAGAAGACAGACAAAGATAGTTAAGTGAAACGAAGGAGGATAAGATGGACGGTTTAGTGAACAAAGCCACTCGGTGTTACTGCTGATAGCGGTAATTAAGAGTAGAAGGTGGCAGAAACCCATCGTCCGCCTGATGACACAACCGCGTGTACTGTATTTACCAGTGTTAGTGACCCACCTCCCCACTTCTCCAACCTATTACCAACAGCCAGGTCCGTATTACCATTACTTATCACGTGGCTCACAACAAACACGTCAAACGAAGCTTCTTTCTCTTCCCACCGGAATTTTCACTTCTTTTCCTCAGGACACCATCATCGTGTCTTGCTCTCAAGACCACCCCCCCTCCCACGCAACTCAATTGCGAGGACACTCGGTCTCGAGAGTCCTCTTTTACACGCTCTATAACTGCAGCAATGGGAGAGATCCTAAGCTAGTTTTTAACGTGGCTGCAATTGTGTCGTAAACAAAAGCACACAGCACCTTCCTGTTTGGCTTGCACAAAGCCTAGCTACCCACCATGGCTACCACTTCGCATATGTTCATGTACTCTCTGACAATCCAGCCTCCGACTGCTGTTACACAAGCTATTCTGGGCCAGTTTGCAGGGACGAAGGAACAGCAGATTGTCACCGCGTCCGGGTCAAAGCTCACGATTCATCGTCCCGACCCGACGCAGGGCAAGGTTACTCCGTTATTTTCTCAAGATGTCTTTGGCATTATTCGCTCCTTGGCTGCTTTTCGTCTCGCTGGGAGTAACAAAGGTATGTTTATGTTCCCCTAATCTGTAAATTCCGAGAGCATTATAGTGATTCTTCAAGCTTCCGGGCAGCATGATCCTTAACTGCCGAGCCGACCGCCTTGGAGGTGGGACGTGTCCCGGTCAGCTACGTTGACGCTGGGTGCTGGTCCGTTGAACTATGCTGAAAATCGCATATAGATTACATAATTATTGGCTCGGACTCGGGACGTATCACGATCATTGAGTATGTGCCGTCTCAGAATCGGTTCAACCGAATTCACCTCGAGACATTTGGCAAGTCAGGCATTCGTCGTGTAATCCCTGGCCAGTACCTTGCGGTCGATCCGAAGGGAAGAGCATGTCTGATCGCGTCTGTCGAGAAGAACAAGCTTGTTTATGTCTTGAATCGAAACTCGCAGGCCGAGTTGACCATCTCTTCACCGCTGGAGGCCCACAAACCCCAGGCTTTGGTTTTTACCGTGATCGCTTTGGATGTTGGGTATGAAAACCCCATCTTTGCGGCCCTGGAAGTGGACTATTCAGAATCGGATCAGGACCCTACAGGTCAGGCATTCGAAGAAGTTGAGAAGCTTCTCGTTTACTACGAACTTGATCTTGGTCTGAATCACGTGGTTCGCAAGTGGGCGGATCCCGTCGATCGTACATCCACGATGTTGTTCCAAGTGCCTGGAGGTTCTGATGGTCCTAGTGGTGTCTTGGTATGTGCTGAAGATAGTGTGACATACCGACACTCGAATCAGGACGCTTTCAGAGTCCCAATTCCTCGGCGTAGTGGCGCTACAGAGAACCCTGAGCGTAAGCGCTATGTGACCGCTGGTGTAATGCACAAGATGAGAGGTGCCTTCTTTTTCCTGCTTCAGACGGAGGACGGTGACCTCTTTAAACTCAACATTGACATGGTGGAAGATGACAATGGTCAGCTTACTGGAGAGGTTCGCAGACTGAAGATCAAATACTTTGATACTGTTCCTGTTGCTTCGAGTCTGTTGATCCTAAAGAGTGGCTTCCTGTATGTTGCTAGCGAGGCCGGGAACCACCACTTCTACCAATTCGAGAAGCTAGGTGATGATGATGAAGAAATCGAATTCATCAGTGAATCCTACTCTGCGGATCCGTCCGTCCCACTTGAGCCTGCGTACTTCCGACCACGGGGCGCAGAAAATCTCAACCTCGTGGAGACTATCAACTCGCTGAACCCATTGATTGACAGCAAGATTGCCAATCTTTCTGAAGACGATGCCCCACAGATCTATACTATTTCTGGTGCAGGCGCTCGTAGTACTTTCAGAACCCTCAAGCACGGCCTAGAAGTCTCCGAAATTGTGGAGTCGGAACTCCCCAGTGTTCCTTCTGCTGTCTGGACTACCAAATTGACACGGGCTGATGAGTTTGATGCATACATCATTCTTTCGTTCGCAAACGGCACCCTTGTGTTGAGCATTGGCGAGACGGTAGAAGAAGTCACCGATACTGGTTTTCTGTCCACTGCCCCAACTCTTGCTGTTCAGCAGCTTGGGGAGGACTCGTTGATTCAAATCCACCCCCGAGGCATCCGTCATATAATGGTAGATCGTCGGGTGAACGAATGGCCGGCTCCGCAACATCGGTCCATCGTTGCAGCTGCTACGAACGAGCGACAAGTTGCGGTAGCATTGAGCTCAGGCGAAATTGTGTATTTCGAGATGGACTCTGATGGAACTCTGGCCGAGTACGATGAACGCCGTCAGATGTCGGGCACTGTCACCTGTCTAAGTTTGGGAGAGGTTCCAGAAGGTCGTGTTAGAAGTTCATTCCTAGCTGTCGGATGCGACGATTCAACGGTCCGCATTTTGAGCTTGGAGCCTGACTCTACTCTGGAGAACAAATCTGTGCAAGCACTTACTGCTGCTCCATCTGCCCTGAATATCATGTTAATGGCTGATTCCAGTTCCGGTGGGACAACACTGTATCTTCACATCGGTCTGTATTCAGGCGTTTATCTGCGGACAGTACTGGATGAAGTAACGGGTGAACTCTCTGATACCCGTACACGCTTCCTGGGCTCTAAGCCGGTCAAGCTGTTCCAGGTGTCGGTGAAGGGACAAACGGCTGTCCTTGCCTTGAGCTCACGGCCTTGGCTGGGTTACTCTGATATCCAAACCAAGGGCTTTATGCTTACGCCATTGGACTACGTGCCACTTGAATGGGGCTGGAATTTCTCCAGTGAGCAGTGCGTAGAGGGTATGGTTGGTATTCAAGGCCAAAACCTAAGGTATGTTACTTTTCTTTCTCTCTCTCTCTCTCTTTTTTTTTTTTTTTTTTTTTTTTTTTTTTTTTATTTTTTTTTTTTGCTCTGCCTTTCAAACTCGATCGTATGATGAGAACTGGGATCCGAAAGTCTATGTGGAAAAACCTTTTTATTATATTTCCAATTGTTCCTACTGAGATCGTTATCACCCAACGTTATATGTGCATCGTTCGCTCTGGGTATGCATTCGCTGACTAGAATGTCCAGGATCTTTTCTATTGAGAAGCTTGACAACAATATGTTGCAGCAGTCGGTTCCACTCTCTTATACACCTCGTCGATTCTTGAAGCACCCTGAGCAGCCGCTCTTCTATGTAATCGAATCCGATAACAACGTTCTAGCACCATCTACCAGGGCGCGACTACTCGAAGATTCCAGGGCACGCACCGGTGACGACACGGAGCTACCACCGGAAGAATTCGGCTACCCAAGGGCTTCTGGTCATTGGGCCTCGTGTATTCAAGTCGTCGACCCATTAGACACTAGGAGCGTTGTCTCTACCATTGAGTTGGAGGACAATGAAGCCGCTGTCAGTATTGCAGCTGTGCCCTTCACCAGTCAGGATGATGAGACATTCCTGGTAGTAGGAACAGCCAAGGACATGACCGTGAACCCTCCATCATCGGCAGGGGGGTTCATCCACATTTACAGATTCCAGGAGGATGGAAGGGAGCTTGAGTTCATCCACAAGACCAAAGTGGAGGAACCGCCTCTTGCTCTCCTCGGGTTCCAAGGCCGTCTGGCCGCTGGAATTGGGTCTACGCTCCGGATCTATGATCTGGGAATGAAGCAACTTCTCCGAAAGTGTCAGGCCCCAGTTGTTCCCAAAACAATTGTCGGCCTGCAAACTCAGGGCAGCAGAATTGTGGTAAGCGACGTCCGTGAAAGTATCACTTACGTCGTGTATAAATACCAAGAGAACGTCTTGATCCCGTTTGTGGATGACTCGGTATCCCGATGGGCCACATCTACAACTATGGTTGATTATGAAACCGTTGCTGGCGGTGACAAGTTTGGCAATCTTTGGCTTTTGCGATGCCCCAAGAAGGTGTCAGAGGAGGCCGATGAAGATGGATCGGGCGCACATTTGATTCATGAACGTGGTTACCTTCACGGTACCCCGAACAGACTCGAGCTCATGATTCATGTTTATACGCAAGATATCCCCACTAGCTTGCACAAGACCCAGCTCGTGGCCGGTGGACGCGATATTCTCGTTTGGTCCGGATTTCAAGGTTCCATCGGCATGCTTGTGCCTTTCATTAGCCGGGAAGATGTCGACTTCTTCCAGAACCTGGAGATGCAGTTGGCGGCTCAAAACCCCCCTCTCGCTGGACGGGACCATCTCATTTACCGGAGTTACTACGCACCTGTTAAGGGCGTTATTGACGGTGACCTGTGTGAAACGTACTTCTTACTGCCTAATGACATGAAGATGATGATCGCTGGGGAACTCGACCGTTCAGTCCGAGAAATTGAACGGAAGATTTCGGTAAGTTCTTTTCCCATGAAACACGTCGCTTCCCGACTAACCAAGTTTCCCAGGATATGCGGACCAGGGTGGCGTATTAATTTCTGCGGGTTCGGCGTCTAGCGGCTTCTTTACTGTATGAGGGTTCATAGATACCCGATAATCACTTATGTTAGATCAGCGCATCATGTACAGCTTTCGTGATCTGATTCCGGTGCTCCTTTATCATGGCAACCCATGGTGGGTTGAGTAGAAAACCATGAGCCAGTATTGAAATTTAGAGCAGTCTCTTGCCTCGCTCGGTCCTCCGCTTTCCTCGGTTGATCTTGAGCTGGATGCAGCATGGACTATTGTTCACGCTGTATGAGACGAGAAAGAGGGATTCCCTCGACGTTCTTTGAGTACGGTTTTATCTGGATGCCACGGATACGAATCGTAATTTATCAGTCGGGACACGCCGTATGATTTATTTTCATGTATAAGAGTAGGGCTGGAGACGAAATACAATGCAGATTCTGCGCGGATTGGATTCCTTTGAATATCAACATGTAGAAATTATGGAAATTATAGAATGTAAGAATTATGACTCGAGTATTCGTGAATCTAGAACTCTCATGACGCAAGCAAGTGTTGTCAGCTCAGGAGATGGGACTTTACTACGGAACGCACGTTCCTCCGCAAGACGGGTAAACATAAACCAGACCTCATATCTTTAAGGGAATCCTGTCGGGGAAAGGAAGGCACTGCCGTGTTAACCGTGCTCAGCAGTTGCCAAGCGAGAGAAGAACAAAAAAAGGACCTGGTTGGGGGTAGTGAAGAGTTTTCAAATGGCGACATTGTGAACAACAAATCAATATTATAAAAGAAATACTTGCTATCAAGTTCTTTTCGAGTTTCCCGTCGGCATACCGTTGATGCCGGCTTCTGGATGTCGGTTACGCTCGGTTATACGCGGTTATCGACGCACCCGTGGAAAATAGACTGGAGACAGTGGAATCTATTACCCTCATTCATTTCCTTGAATCCATGAAAAGTTGACTAATAGGGAGAGAAATTTAGAATAAAAAAAAAAAAAAAAAAAAAAAAAAAAAAAAAAAAAAAAAAAAAAAAAAAAAAAAAAAAAAAAAAAAGAAAAAAATAAAAAAAAAAAAATAAATAAAAATAAAAATCAATTTCAAAAAAAAAAAAAAAAAAAAAAAAAAAAGAGTAGAAAGATACTATTAAAACCAGGAGAAATACTGTATTGTATATAATTCTTTTTTCAAGGGTTGGTAGAGAAAGAAGGTACACCATTCATCCGATTTCCTTATTTTTGGGGCTTGCTGCCTACTGTCCGATGAATCATCGTTAACCACTGTATCATAAATCATAATAAAAACTAGGCTATGACAGCATCAAGACATGACAAGAAATGTCCAGCACGACCAATGGGATAAATTAAAAAAAAAAAAAAAAAAAAGCATCGAGAGCTTGGCGGGAAAAATGATCAGAGGATAAGTTTGGTCCTCCTAGTGGATCATTGCGAGGTTTGTTGTCTTTAGGGCAAGGAACTAAACCAACGGTTTCTCTCTGCAACATCAGGAAGGAAGACAAAGACATTTTTTTTGAAGAATAGTTTAGTCTCCATGGGCTAGAACGTTGTTCATCGGCTAAGGTCTTGGGACTATACGAAACTTTAGAGTGGGTTCTTTTTTTTTTGTGAACATCATTGATCGACTGCCAAACAAGTGAGGTCATTTTCTTTCCTTCTTTTTTTACTATGTAGCGGTCAAAAACCCAAGGTTGAGAACGATGAGCAACACGCAAGATGATGGATCATGATTTGCAAATAGTTCAAGGAACCGCATCCTAACAGGATCAATGGTGTGCGATCGGCGATCATCACGCGATAGTGTAAGGCGTTTTGGAATGCTGGAGAGGGAGAGAGAGGTCTTGCGAAGCTCCCAATAAATGGAAGCTTTGATGTTCCAACTTCCTACTTTTTTTATTTTTATTTTTTTTTTATTTTCTCCGTAAGGGTTGTTTCTACCGGACTATTGATTTGATGATCTTCAAGGACTAAAAACAGCTCTTTGGCATGTGTCTTTGTCATAATTGTCTTTCTTCTCCCTGAGAACCGTTCGAACCCTCTCGAATCAATTTCAAACTTAGTTATTGTTGCTTCGCTTAAAAGTCAAAGGTGACAAAGGGCGTAAATCCTCTGGATAAATTGTCTTTGCATGTCATTGAAGGGCGTAAACGATGATCGGGGGAAGTGGATGAACCAATCGGGATAATATTGTCCAAGTGGATCAAATTTCCCAGCTTCTTTTTTTATTTATATTTTTTTTTTTCTTGAATGCATTCTAGTCAATCCATTCATTCATGTGGTCGGTAATTTGTTTCCTTGCATTTGGATTATTATTATTATTATTATTTTTTTTTTCCCCTCTTTTTTTATACTTTTTTTTTTTACTCGAATCCAGTGGATATCACATCAAACAACACGTGCGGACATTGATTTGGATATTCAGGAGTGACTCATGTTCCTGACGTCTCCCATTATGCAAATATGAGTGTAATCATTATGTAGTTAGGTCACTGAAGATCCGTATATATAATATAATCATTCTTTCAAGGGTGTTTAGTTTCTTCCTACAACCATACAACCCACGATCTCCACTGCTCTCCATTACTATTACCCAACGACAACCCCATCACCCCATCCCTACATTCAATCTATATCTCTTTTAGCTTGGTCCCCTGGTTTTTTCCTTTTTCCTTTTTCTTTATTACTTTTTGATATTTTTATAATATCTCATTTCGGCCCCACACAGCCCGACTTTCTAAATTATCCTGGGTAAATCCCTCAGGGGTCCTTTCGTCTGTTTTTTATACTTAAGCCCTGTGGTGCTGCGCTTTGCGCACTCTCCACGAGTTCTGAAATATCCTCTTCCATTTTCCCACTCTTCAGTTCTGAGATTGGATTGCAATGGCGTCATCCTTCGTCACTCGGGGCTCTAGCGTGCTAGAACCCCTAGGGCTTTCACGCCCTAAAGTTGATATCGAGCTCGTCGGACAGACTGACGGTCATGTGAACGCATATACCACCAAAGATCGGATCGAAGGAACGGTGACGATCAAAGTAGACCGGGACACTCGGTTTGATGAGGTTGATATTACATTTGAAGGTAAGAGAACATCCTCTGGGGATGATGAGGACCCCCCCCCCCCCCCCTGCTCAAGGCATCGGAGCTAATCTGGATATAGGTTCATCGAGGACTTCGGTGGAACGTGTAGCAATGCCTGGACGGACAGGCGCTTATCAGACTTTTCTTCGGCTTCGTCAACCAATCGAGGATGCTGCTTATCCCACCCCCCGTGTGTTGGAGGCCGGACGTACTTATAGCTTCCCTTTCACCTTTGTTGTACCCGATCGTCTGCTTCCCCATGTATGCAGCCACAAGAAGACCAACATCCATGTCGAACGCTCCCACACACTTTTACCACCATCCCTGGGTGACCCCATGCTGAGCAGCAATGGAAAATCGGCCCTCAATGATCTAGCACCGGAGATGTGTCGCATTTCTTACCTGGTTCGTGCTACCGTGCAACGCAAACTCGACCATTCTTCACCCAAGACGTTAGCGTCGGTAGGAAAAAAGGTCCGGATCATTCCTGCAGTCGATGAGGAGCCGCCCTTGAATATCACCGACGACGAAACCTACTGTATCCGCAAAGAGAAAGATGTCAAGCGCGGGTTCATGCGAGGCAAGTTGGGTCGCCTGGTCGTTGCCTCATCCCAGCCTAAACCGGTCCAAATATCTCCCCCGAATTGCCAGGCGAATGATTCAGTCAGCACCGCGGCCACAGTACATCTACGCTTCGATCCGGTTGGCAAAGAGGCACCCCCTCGCCTGGGAACGGTATGGAGTAAGCTTCGTGTGTCAAGTCTGTTCAGCGCCGAGCCCTGGGGCGATTATCCTTCACCTCGCAATCTGCCCTGGGCTCAGATTGGCCAAGGATGTTACACTGAGACCGTTCCCCTTTCTACAATGTGCGTGGCATCCGCACAATGGACGAAACACACTTCCGGCAGTAATCTCAGCCGTTGCGATTCAATGGAGTCCACCTCTTCTGCAGACTCCCTGACGGGTCCCTCGGCGTCTTTCACCGGCAGCACATATTACACCGCATCGGTAGTCGTGCCCATCACTCTTCCAAAATCCAAAGCATTTGTGCCGACCTTTCACTCGTGCCTGATCTCCCGCATCTACTGTCTCGAGCTGAGCATTTCCTATCACACGCCCAACACGAATATCCTCACGCCGACCGCATCCCTGAAGATCCCCATTCAACTCGCGAGTCAGCCTCGGTCAGACACCAAAGCCAAGGAGCCACATGAGATCAGTCTGCTGGAAGTCGATGCGGAGTTTTTCAGTCCTCGGAGCATCGCGCCCCCGCAACAGGCCTGCGTTGCACCACCCGAGTACACAGAGAACCAGGGCGCCTTGCTCCCTCCTGATCGTTCAGTCAATCTATCAGCCATCCCCCGTGCCCCCAGGGTTAACGCAGGGACTGCCTTTTAAGCTGTCCTCCGGGGCTGCAGATGCGCATCACGATACAAAGATATAAAAGTTATGATTGCACGGCGCTGGAAATTGATGATTAATATACCCGTATTGCTTGCTTGAGATTCAGATGGTGTTTTCCTTTGCTTTTCTTTATTTTCTTTCTTCTTTATCTTTTCTAATATTACATGAGCGAGATATCCAACTTTCATCAAGACCTGACTATTGTCTTGTTTCTACTTGTCTCTGCATTCTATTCTAATTTATTCTATTATTGCTTAATCTAGCTTAGGATAAGTGTTTAATATCAGA
Source organism: Aspergillus avenaceus (assembly GCA_009193465.1). Taxonomy (NCBI): domain Eukaryota; kingdom Fungi; phylum Ascomycota; class Eurotiomycetes; order Eurotiales; family Aspergillaceae; genus Aspergillus; species Aspergillus avenaceus. The sequence continues at coordinate 28,404 of ML742205.1, forward strand.
CATTCTGAGAATACTCTCTGCCTGGATGTACAGGCTCCAACAGACCATGTGATTCTTTGTATTTCATCCACAAAAAGACTCGGAAACAAAACCTCGACTTCTACAAAGCCGTCTTTGTACACAGCCCCCTATAGGATGCATCATTCAACCACTACAATCCTGCTTTATATAACCATGAAAGATCTTCTCGGCCTCCTTGTTCCATACATTGTTCCTTTTGACCACTGACTTTGTATCGAGCCCCGTCATGCAGAAACATTGGGAATGAAGTATAAGAGCAGAGCCTTGTCATCCAGAGCGGTATTGTTTTATTCTTACTCTACAAAGTGTCTAACGACCTCTAGTAATCATACTGACATCATCCCACACTATGCTAGCATTCATATTTCTCCTCTCTAATCTTCTATGGCTGGCCCACGCTGCAATCATCCCACGTGGGAACGAAACCACAGCAAAGCCGAACCCCGGGTATATTTCTATGGCCTATTACGCCAGCTGGGTTCGTAACCCTATCCTCCCTACCTGTTTACATCACCGGATCATCCAACTAAAACGAGAAACTAGACCGTATATAGCGACCACCATCCACAAGACATCCCAGCCAAAAGCCTCACGCACATCCTTTACTCCTTCGCCAATATCACAGAGACCGGCGAGGTCTATTTTACCGAGCCGGACCTACACTATCAGAAGAGGTATCCAGGCGACAGCATATCCGATGATAAGAATAATGTCTATGGGTGCATCAAGTAGCTCGGTCTGCTGAAAAAGAACCATAGACACCTCAAGGTCCTGCTGTCGATCGGCGGGTATACGTACTCGCAGGGCTGGGATAAGATCCTTAAGGAAGAAAAGCATCGGAAAACTTTTGCAACGTCGGCTGTCGATCTGATGCAGAATATCGGGTATGATGGGATAGACATAGACTGGGAGGTAAAGTCCTAGGCCTTTTCTCGTCCTTGTCGTTTTGCAGACCATTCCGGTCATCTAACTCTGAGCAGTTTCCTACAACCAACAGCAGTGTTGCAGACATGGTGAAGCTCCTGAAAGGCGTAAGAGAGGTACACCGCATATTTCCTATAGCTATACACCCACAATACCTTTCTCCATTGTATCACAAGAACCAAACTAACAAACATACTCCCAAATAGGAGCTAGACAAATACCATCGCGAGAACGCCGGCGGCGAACGCTTCCTCTTAACCATCGCCTGCTCAGCCGGTAAGCACCGACCATCCCACAACAATAACCCACCGAACAGAAGACCTGACAAGCCCAGGACCATTAAACTACAAGCCCCTCAACATACCCGAAATCGACAAATACCTCGACTACTGGAACATCATGGCCTACGACTACGTCGGCACCTGGAGCAAGATCGTCGGCCACGGATCCAACCTCTACCCCAGCAAATCCGACCCCCTGACCACCCCCGTGAGCTCCGAAGAAGCCGTAAAATACTACATAGACCAAGGCGTCGCGCCCAAGAAAATCATCTTCGGCATGCCGATCTACGGCCGCGCGTTCAACACAACCGGCCTAGGCGGGAATTTCACCAGCGTAGGCATCGGAAGCCACGAAGACGGCGTCTGGGACTACAAGGTTCTCCCGCTATCGGGAACCGCCAAAGTGACTGAGCTCCTTGATATAGGCGCGGCGTATAGCTACGACCCGACCCATAAAATGTTCATCACGTATGACACCGTCAACGTGACGAAAGTCAAAGCCGAATATATCAAGAAGAGGGGCCTGGGGGGCGGAATGTGGTGGGAAACTAGCGGTGATAGACGACGCGAGGGTAGTTTGATTACTACTGTAGGTTTAGTCATTCTCTAGCCTTTGACACCTATGTAACTTGAAGTATATATGCTAACTGATGAATTGCTCCAGCTGGTCCAATCCCTCGGCGGCCAGAAAGCTCTAGAAGCAACCGATAACCACATGCACTTCCCGAAGTCGAAATACGACAATGTCCGGAATGGGTGGAACAAATGATGTACTAATAAATAGTTCAAGTCACGGTGAAGCGCAGGCGCTGGATTGTTAACCTAGATACCCGTATATACCCTTAATAAACCACAATAGAAAGACTTAAATCCACCTGACCTAACCAAATCAAACCAAGATCGAACATAAATGCAACTCTATGATTCATATATATAAGAACCACAACTTTTATACACACACAAAGCAAACAAACAAAAGAAAAAAAAAAAAAAGAAAGAAAAGCAACGCCAAAAATGCCCAACACAATACTCCCAACAAAAAACCAAACCCAATCCACACATCACCCTCACCCTCACCCTCAACCCCAAGATCCAGATCCAGATCCAGATCTACAAGATCAAATAAAGAGAGAGAAACAGATCAAGTCAACATATCATCCAACTTCTCACCCAGTACCTCCTCAATCTGCTTAACCCACTTACGGACCTCGCGCTCGACATTCTCATCCTCATCCTCCATCAACTCACTAATATACGGCAACATCTCAGGCAACAAGGCCAACCACTCCTCGCCGAGCTGCTCGGTGAGCGACTGCTCCGCTTTAAGGGCGGCGAGACGCGTATGCGGGTTCTCGCCGCCGGCGGCCTTGCCGCTTGGTCCGGCGGAGGGACGGAGGTAGCCCATTAGGACGGTGTTGAGTTCCTTGTGGTTGTCGGTGGAGTCGGCGGCGACGGCTAGTTCGGTGATTGCGGGGATGGCTTCGGTGATGACTAGGGTTGCTGTTGTGGGTTTTGTGGCGTGGGCGAGTTGGGAGATGAGAGGGGTGGAGATTGCGGTGAGGTGGGAGGGGGATTGCCAGAATTCTGTTTTAATTAGTTTTTCTTTTTTTTTTTTTTTTTTTTCAAGGTAAGGGGGTGGTGGTTAGAGAGGGTATACCGTCTTGGTCATGTTCGAAGGCGTTGCGGAGAAGACGCACGGTTGCTAACCAGAGGGATTTGGTGTTGGGGTCGGTGGGACTGGCTTTGCCGAGGACGGAGATTACGCCCTCGATGATGTAGCTGGCGTAGCCGGTGACGATGGACTTGTTTTTGGTTAGAATGGCTGCCGTAAGGGTTTGAAGAGGGGATGTGAGCTCACCTGGAGTGTGCCGAAGAAGACCTGCAGGAACTTGTAGAAGGTGGTCAGACGGGCCAGAGTGCCTTGGGTATCCTTCTTTGTGAGGCCGGTGGTAGCCCATTCGAGGAGCTTGGCGAAGATGGGACGGAAGGTGGAGTCATTAAGCTTGTAGATCATCTTGATCGTGAGGTCGTTGATGATCTCCTCCATGTCGTCCACATCTGACAGGTCGAAGGTGGCTTCGGATCCGAGGGCGATTTGCCCCCGACGCAGGTCGAATGCCTTGAATAGAATGTTGGAGAGAACGTCAAGGTTCTTCATGGTAGACGACTTGGGGTGCTTCTCAACAGCAAGGCTAACGAGCTCGAGCGTCTCCTTGGTAGCTTCCGGTCCGGCCTGCACGGCATACTGCCAGTTGCGGTCGACTGCACCGAATGTCGCGGCGGCATCGACCTTCTTGGCCATCAACTTCAGTGCCTCCTGTCTGCTCTCGTCCTCGCTCTCGTCATTAATGGCGGACTTGTACGAAAGGACAAGGATTTTGTCGAGGTGGGAAGCGGAGATCATGTAGGGGAGATGGACGAAGAGTGCAGAGAACAAGGAGTAAACTGCATCATGCAGTCTGATGTTCTCCTTGCCGTCCTCTAGGCTCAGTTCGAGCAATGCCAGCGAGCGACTGATGGTCTGCGGCAAGGCGGGGATCATAGCCTGTCCCAGCACCTCAGCCATCGACGCGAGGCACAGAACGCCCATAATGCGGATGCGATCATCGTCCTGGCCGATGCAAACGTCGCTAGCGACGACCCTAGCTGCAGAGATAACCTTCGACGGATCCTTCTTACCATACTTGTCGGCAATGCGGTCGATGCAAGCCACAGCAGCATGCTTGAGCAGGATGTCGGGGGAAGACTCGACAATCTTGACCAGAACCGGCAAGAAGTCGAGCATTCTGATCTGGGATGGGCCGTCGCGCTCGGGGTTCCCACGCAAACGACCTTCCAGGAGCCGGAGAACCTTGCGCCGGAGTTCGTCGTTGGGACGCTGGAGCAACACTTCGATCGTGTCGAGGAAGTCAACGAGGGACAGAGTTCCGAACAGGGCACTGAGCACTTCGCCGCTTGCCTGGCCGACAGTCTTATCCTGCATAGTATCTCCGATGGCCAGAGTCTGTTCCAAGATCGTGGAGAAGAGAGTACGGATCTGCTGCGGTTCATCGCCTTCCACGGCGACGAAGGCCTTGGCCATCTTGGACTTGAGAGAAGAATGTCTGAACAGATAGGCCAGTGCTCGGAGGAGGTCGACAGCCACCTTGAGGGGTTCACGTCCGTCGTCACCCCCGATGCCAAGGAGAACTTGCGAGATTCCAGGCTTGGGCTTCAGCGAGTCGCTAACCAACCCAAGATACTTGCTATATGTAGCGAGCTCAACAGGCGCACTGGCATCAGAAGCCAGGCCCGTCATCAAGATCAGGACGTCCTTATCCATGGAATATCTATTCGCAAGCATGGCGAGGACAGCAAACAAGAAATCTTGAGTGCCAAGTTTGGTAATCAAAGCATGGAACAGACGCAAGCGGCGGTGCGAAGGGATATGCTCGAAGGCCGCAGTGAAGCTAAGCAGCAACTCTGAAGTTCCAGACACCACATCGCGCTTCTGGTTACGCAATGACTGGATGAGAGCGGGGACGACCTGGTCAATAGTTTGGTCAATGACAGACACGGAGTAGTCGTCATCCTTCTTGAGAACACTAGATCCCATGAATGTGAAGATTGGCATCACGCTGTGGAGAACCAGTTCAGGAGCAATAACGGACAGCCCGGCCACCAACAGAAGGGCGGCATTCTGTACTTGAGGACTGTCGGTAGTACGAACGCAGTCAACGACCAGATCGGCGCGAATCACAGAAGTGTCGAATTGTGGCTTGCCAGTGGCCTTCGACCGGTTGACGATGGCGAGGAGACTGCCAAGTGCTAAGCTAAGCAGGTAGCTCATTCCGGACTGGATCTGGGACTTGAAATGGTGAAGAGCAGCCAAGGTCTGGAACAAACCATCCGCCAGCTCCGGGTGAGCCTCAGGTGCAGAGCTATCCACCAGCTCCAGAATGAAGGTCATCTTCTCCATGAGCTTGTTGAGACTAGCCTCATCCTTGACAGTCATTGCAACCATATTGCTCTGGCTAGTGCGTCTTCTCTTGGGAGCCGGTCCAAGAGATTCCATATCAGTGACTGAGACGGGAATCTTCTGGAGGAAGTGAGCAAGCACGGGTCCTGGAAGCTCAACGGTGCGAAGAACGTCCCTGCAGCCATTGACAACGGGCGAATCTGATTGTTCCAACGAGATCTCGAACAATTCCTCGGCGGCGGCAACTTGCCGCTCCTCGGAAACTTTGACCCAGATGCCCTTCATGCGACGGAAAATAGCACCAACGAAGGAAGCACTTTGCGATTCGGAGGAAGGGTTGACATTGGACAAAAGCAGAGTGATGGCATCTCTCTCCCTGGGCGTAACCGTCAACACAATCTGATCCTCCATCTCAGAGGCGGAGATACGTTCTTTCTCACAGAGGGCCTTGGCCTGCTGCTCACCCATCTCCCGCCATGTCTTTAGAAGAGGTCCAAGTTCCTTGGTGCGGGTTGTTCCGCCAGCCTTCTCCACACGGTTGAGGAGTCTCAACAACCCAAGCTTGGGCGCGAAGAGCGGCACATGGACGGCATGTGAGCAAAGGTAGGTGAACAGACTCAGCCGAGCAGCCTTCTTGAGGTCAGAGGCCTCTGTCCCCGAAACCGCTGTTCCACGCAACGTAGCCTCAAGCACTCGACCGATGTGATCTGGGTCAAGGACATACTCTTCCAATCCCGGAATCAGAGCGCGGTCGAAGATCTTCTGTACATCACGACTAGGGATCCATTGGAGGCTCTTTGTCTGCTTGCCATGTCCATATAGCGAGTCACGAGCCCAGACATTCTCTGCCTTCTTGTTCTTATACAGATCACCGATCATAGCCAAGATACGAGCAGCCTCGCGACGAATTCTTTCCGAAGGATCCGCAAGGGCGACCAGAACGAAGGGAAGCAACGCTTGGAAATCCAAGTCGCTGGAGGAGGTGGCGAGGAACGACGAGACCATGTTCAGTGCGGCCACGCGGGTGCCAATCGGATAAGGACCGGTAAAGACCCGAATGAAGAAGGATAGGTATTGCGGGGATTTTGTTGCGTCAGCCTTCTTAAGTGCTGGCAGGTTACCGAACGCATCGAGTTTCTCTTGGGAACCAGTACCCAATGCGAATGTCTGGATAAGATTGTAGAACACCGGGAGGGATTGAGCGCTAAGGTACGAATCATCGGATTTGGTATTTGTCAGAGACTCCAGAGCTGGCGTGAAGTTGTCCTTCTCCTCTTCGATATCTTCCATTTTAACATCTTCCACGGCCTTCGGTGTAGGCACTGCCTCAATTACTGTCTGTAGATTCTGTTCCAAAGCAGGAATATCAATAGATGATTCCTCAATAGTCTTCTGGAAGATAGGCTGCAGAGATTCGGTACGGCTGAAGTGTAGGACCAGATCCGCGAGATGAGTCTGGGCATCCAAAGACAGGGCACCATCCTTGTGAGCATTGCCAGAAGCGCGCAAGACCAAGGCCATGGCTTCGCCCATCTCGGACTCTCCGAAAAGCTGGCTCTCAAACATCAACGAAAGCAGATCGAGACGCTCGGTGCCTTTTTGCTTTGGGAGGCCCTGCAGACAACTTGCCACGATACCAAGAAGTAGACGAGAGGTCTTATGTTGTTTCGAGATAACAGACAACTGCTGGATAGGGCTGTCCAACTTGAGGATCGCTTTGAAAACCCGCTTTGATAAAGTAGTTTCCGACCTCTGTTGCGCGAGCACAGCTAAGCAAGTAAGACCAGGTTTCACCGTCTCAGCCGTCCAGGAAGTTGTGACGGCCTCCATCATTCTATCGATGACCGTATCATGCAGAGAGGCCTTCTGGGCCAGTGCGACACAGATCATGTAGCACCCAATGACCAACTCAGTGACGTTCTTCATCGCCAACCCATCGTTCAGAATCGGTAACACCCGGATTATGATATCGTCGTGCTTTTGCATCTCGACTTCCCGACGACCTGAGCGCGCCGCATTCAACATTCCCACGACGGATTCCGTTGTAATACCGGCCCAGAATGCCAAAAGCGCATGGTGACCTGCCTGCTGCCGGCTGACCTGAAGAGTGTAGCTATTCAAAGCGGCGAAAAACGGCTTATTCGTCGTAGCACTATGCACAAGAGGGTGGCGGGGAGGGTTGATTTGGCTTTGCTTATACGGTTTGAGAACTTTGAATGTGGGGGTTAGATCTTCCGGTAGGATCGTCAGAAGATTCAAGAATAGCGGAGTGGTGTGGTAAGGGAGGAAAGTAAGGATGGTAAATGCTGTGTTGTACTCGTGAACCCTGCATAATATCTCGTTAGCCAAAAAGTTGCCCACATGTTGTTGTACTTTCAATCTTCATATCCACATGGACGGTCATACCGAAAACGCCGAATAAGCCAGTCAACAGCTTTAACGGCCGGGGTCAACAGTAACCGTCCTCCCACTAAAGCCAAAAAGGTCTCGACGGCCGCATCCAGTTCCTTATTTTGAGCAGCGTTCATCTCCGTCCGTTCTTCTGCCTTGCTCTGTTCGCTGAAGATGGTGCGCTCGAATTGCGCGAATCGAGAATCCAACTGACATAATTCTTGGAAACCTTCATAGCAAATATCGTAGATGGTATCAAAATCCTGAGATCCGGCGATTTTTCTATCGAATATAAGAGAGTGTGAATGGGAAATCCTCTGCGCCTTGAGGTTCAATTGGTTGGTGGAGTTTGCCGCAATCTGCGACAACTGCGCGGCGAGAGAAGAAGCCATTGTGAAGTTGATGTCTATTATAATATTTCCTTTTAACTCAATTTCCTTCTAGAAACAACCCATCCCTCAAAAACACCCTTGATTAGTCGGACAACCAAAGATTCCGTGTCCCCAGGCGTAATGGGTTGAGTTGAGGTAAGTTTTTGTCTTTGGTTTTAGTTTCGTTCTTTCGATTGGATTTGATGCCGAATCACGTTTTTCTATTTTTTTTTCTTTTTTACTTTTTTGTTCTGCCGTCTTTTTCTTGACTCACCGCCTTCTACCTTAGGTTTGGATAATACGGGAAACCGGAAACCCTGTTTTTCCAGTCAATCAAAGCAACCAAACAACTCTACAAAAACGATCATGTCGAATGCTCAAGAGTATGGATTCCTCTAGCACTCAGGTATGTATCTTTAAAAATATTAAATTAAATTTATTTATAAATCCTCACTAATCTTAATTCGACGCATTCAGCCGGAGAAGAAGTCCATCCCTCGGTTTGCCAGCTTCAAACCTCAACTAGCACCTCCACCTAAAGCTTCCGAACGCCGCAGTCGCGATAGCTCCGAAAGAGAGGACCGGTCTAGACACCACTCAAAACACCGCCATTCAAGGCACAAACACCACCGCGATCGCTCGAGCTCTAGGGATCGGCGGAGAGATCGCAGGGAACAGCGCCATGGACGCAAGCAGACGGACCGCCCCGAAAGAGAGCATACTGATCACCGATCTACGCCGCAAATCGCCGTGAACAAGTCGGAGGACGATCCGTCAGATCTATATGTCGTGGATCGCAAAGGAGACAGGTATAACATCGTATACGGCACTATACATCGCTATAATGTTCCGCGCTACCATCGAGTGGGTCGAGGTAGTGTGCTAGGCTTGCCGCCGAGCTATAAAATCGACCGGGATACTGTCGAAGGAGATCCATTAGTCGTGAGGACGGATGCCTGGCGCGCTGACGGCTCGCGAACACGGGCCAAAAGCATCATATCCGCATTAAGCACCCAAGGAACGAAGCTCCTTCGGATACGGCAAGTGCCAGAATCAGACGCAGCAGACGATGCCTCGAAAGATTATATTCCCCTCGATGCCTCCAAACGTCGAAAACGCGCCGATGCTTCCGATGGTGAATATTCCGAGGATGAAAAGAATGCGTACCGTTCGATCCATGGTAAAGCAAAGCCTGAAGATGACATTCCTAGCGACTTGGAGGCAACTTCAGACACCGATCGAAGTGGCGATGAGACCGTGCGGGCCGACCCTGATAAGGAGATTAGACAGCGTAATGTTGAGTTATCAAGAGTTGTTGATCGCAATCCAGCGGATGTCAATGCATGGATTGAACTTATCGACTACCAGGAAACTCTCCTGAAAGGCTCGGAGAGAGAATCTAAGTCTTTAACTTATGCTGAGAGGAAGAGTCTTGCCGATATTAAGGTCTCTCTTTACGAGAAGGCTTTGAAGAAGGTGGGAGAACATCCTTCTCGAGACCTCTTGTTACTGGGATACCTGCAAGAAGGTTCGAAACACTGGGACACCAAGAAGCTATCAGTGCAGTGGCAGACTGTGCTGAAAGCAAACTCCCACTTCATCAGCCTGTGGGTGAAATATCTCGATTTTCGGCAGACCGAATTCCTCGACTTTACTTACGGACGATGCTTTGCTACTTTCATCGATTGCCTGAAACTGAACAAATCTGCTCCTGACAGCCCGGGCAAAGCCCATGTCCAAATCTATCTCTTCCTCCGGTTAACACTGTTCATTCGGGAAGCAGGTTTTGCAGAACATGCGGTTGGCTTGTGGCAGGCAGTCCTGGAACTTACATTCTTCGGGCCAGAAACACTGGACGTCAAAGACCGAGATGAAGCTCTATCGGCGTTCACCGATTTCTGGGAGTCAGAGGTAGCGCGTATTGGGGAGGTCGGTGCAAAGGGCTGGAAAAGCGAACAAAACAGTCTTTTGGATCCCAAGTCGTTCATGCCGCAATATAAGCTCATCCCCAAGTTCTTGTTCCCTTCGTGGGAAGCGTGTGAAAACGAACGGGCTGTAAATGCTCGCCTTCCCGCTCGGAGTTTGGATGAGGAGGATGATCCGTATCGTGTGATTCTTCCGACTGATCTCCAGGAGACCGTGTCTCTAGTTTGGGCCTCGAACGCGGAAGATGTTTTAATTGATAGTTTCCTCTACTTCTGCCATCTTCCGCCCATTGCGTTTTCCGGAACCTCGAGCATCACCAGCCGCTGGATGGGCGACAGCTTCTTGCGGAATGACTTCATGGGCAGCCCGGACACCACACTTGATAATTGGCTTCCAAATCATAGTACCGGTACTAGAAGTTCCACCTCAGCGCCGGCATATGTCCATAACTTCATCCATTCATTCGACACCTTGTTCGCCAATCCCGAGTCATGGTTCTCGTCCTTCGAGCAATGGGCCAAGACTGCACTGAGTCAAGGGTCTAAGACTGACCCTGACTGGGTTCTCAGAGTGCTCAGACTATTAATAGCCGCGAGGCCATCAAACGACAACTTGATCGAGTACTCGCTCGCCATGGAGTTCGCATGCGACCGCAGCAAAGCAACAAAGTACGCGAAATCCCTGCTCAAGAAGCGTCCGTCCAGCCTGTGGCTCTACAACGCATACGCTCTCATGGAGCATCGATCCGGCAACATCGAGGCCGCCAACCGCGTCTGGGAAACCACCCTGTCAATGACACAATCCAGCAAAGCATTCTCCGAGAGCGACAAGATAGACGCTGTTCTCCTCTGGAACACCTGCGTCTGGGAAGCCCTGGAACTCGGGAACCTAGACCAAGCGTCCCACATCCTGACCTCAATGTCACAGAATGGCCACAGCCTAAACCCACCCCAAGATACCCCCCAGTCCACATTCAGCCCAACGAACCTCCTAAAGATCCACAACGTAAGTCTCCCTCTCCAAGTCCACAAGAACATACCTAACCCGACACAGCAACTCTCATCAAACCAAGAAACCGCCCTCGCAACCAGAAGAATCCCCACCTTCACAACAAGCACCGACACCCTCGCACTAACAGCCTACCTCTCCCACTCCCGCGATCTCCCCAAAGCCCTTCAACCATACAACCACGCCCTCCACAGACTCACCAACCTCCCCACAACACCGCAAACCAAACAATTCCAACAAACCACAACGGAGGTCCTACACCAAGCCCGCGCAAGACTCATCCACTACCACGCGCGCACAAGCACCCTCTACAAACCCTCACAGATCCGCACCCTCCTCCAAGAAAGCATCACCCTCTCCCCCCACAACACAATCTTCCTCTCCCTCTTCTCCTGGAACGAGTCCCGCTTCCGCATCGAAGAGCGCGTCCGCGACACAATCAAATCCCTAACCACCCAACCAACCCTCCCAGTAACAACGCACCTCTTCTCCATCTTCACCGAGCTCAACCGCCCCACAATAGCAGGCTCAACAGCGCACTCCGTCCGCGCCGCTTTCGAAAAAGCAATCGGCGACCACGACATCCACGCAACGCATACAACTCTCTCCACCGCCCGCTCAAACCTCACCCTCTGGAAACTGTACATTCTCTTCGAGCTCTCGCAGCTGGATATCCGGCGCGCAAAGGAAGTCTTTTATAGGGGGATGCGCGCGTGTCCTTGGTCGAAGGATCTGGTTATGCTTGCATTTAGTCATTTGCGGGCTGATGTCGTCGAGGAGCGGTACCCGGTTGCGTCGCGGAGAGGCGATGGGATGGGGTTCTTGGAACTGCGGAATGTTTATAATGTGTTGGTGGAGAAGGAGTTGCGGATTCATGTGGAGATTGAAGAGGAATTGGATGAGATCGTGGCTAGGATGCAGCAGAGGACGGCTGATTTGGGCGTGCCTATTACCATGCCTGAAGATGCGGATAGTGAGGATGAGCAAATGCAGCTTTGATGGCTTTGACAGCTTTGTAATTGTTTGTGTATTATATGATGATTTTCTAAATGACATGGGTGTATACTTCATGTGGATATTCAAGATAATACAAAGAAAAGAGACATAATCAACACCTCACTCTTCCAAGCGAGTGGCTCGATGACTATATACGTGGCTATAGTACAGGACATTGCACATCATCAGACATATACAACAATTGATGCAACAAGTTTGAACCAGACAAGCAATGATGATAAATGAACAGAAAAAAAGGGACTCGTAACTCATCATATTATTGATCACAGCATTAGAAGTGTTCCTTCCAGAACTTATATTTGATGTCCTTTGTTGCGGACGACATGGCAGCCTCTCTAATCTGTCTGGCTGCAGCGTTGGGTCCACAAAAGTACACTCCGATTTGGGTGGTGAATTCCCCGTAAAGACCGGGCATGTAGGTTTGGTCCTGCAGACCATCACGCATGGCGGTGAAAAGGCGCTTGAAATCCGGGCGACCGAAGTTGGTCCGACTCTTCAGCTCTGTGAGCGGGTCGACTTCCTGGCCAACGGAGTTAAGGTAGATGTTTGCGGCCGTGTCGTCGTCGAGCCGCTGAGTGAGGTATGTGTGGATGCGTAAGAATTCAGCCGATCCTTCGTATGCGGCTGCAGAGGCGGATTGGGACTCGAGGGAGGATAGTAGCGCTTGGAACCATTCGAAAGAGGAAGTATCTTTACAGACCCAGATGAACTCAACACGACGGAGACGGCGGGGTGGGTTGGGTCCGGAGCGCAGATGCCAGATATTTTTCAGGATGGAAGCCCATGGTGTGACGCCGATGCCGGTCCCAATGAGGACAGAGATCTCGTTCTCAAAGACGTCCTCTGCTGGCGCTCCGTACGGTCCGTCGACACGGAGCTTGGGCATCTTCTGCCCGTTTTGGAGGGCGACTTCGTACATTCCGAGCGGATCGAGACCTTCCAGGTCCCTAGCTTGCGCTGGCCCGCATCCTAGTGCGTCACCGAGCGCTCGCGTAAAGTCTCCTACTTGACGGACATGGACGCTAAGATATGGATCGAAGGGACAAGAGGTGATTGTGAAGGGGTGCCACTGGGTGCTGGACACCTCAGGAACTTGGATAAATAGCCATTGACCGGCTTTGTATCTCATGCTCTCCTTGCGAAACTGGATTTCCATCGCATCTATTTGGGTGTTAGTCACAAAAATGTCGACAGAAACGAATGAGCCTGGCATAGACGTACCATACGGGTGACGGATCACCTTAGTGATGACCGTTTCACGCCGGGCTCGGATCTCACGATAGAGCCTTTCAAGGAGGTAGAGGCCACCTGCCACAAGCTCCCATCTCCATCCTTCGTAGCCAATGCAGTGATCCCAGAACTTCTGGCCCGCAAATGGTGAGATGGGATCGGTGGTGTCCCGAACAAAGCAGCCTGTGGCATGGGTGTAGAGAGCAAGCATGAAAGGCACAAACAGATGATGAGTATACCAGAAAGTTTCGAATGACTGCTGGCGTATGCGATGATGGGCCGTCGTGTACATCATCATCATGCAGAACAGCATCACATGGCCTGTTATTCCCCCTGCCTCCGTAAAATGGAGTTGTACAGCGGACACCGGTCGAATTTGATCTTTTTCGACATTATAGAAGCTACCACAGGTCAGGTCCCCTATGTTCCGTATGTGTCGAGTAACCACTTACTTGACATAATGTGCAGCAACATGGATAGTCGTAAATATAAGTAGAGCATAGCTCACTTGACGGTGGAACCAGACTGTCTCGTCAAGCGGTAACCATCGTAACCTAGGCCTTATTGTTTTGACAACGTTCCTGCACATAGGCAGAAGGATGAGAGTGCCATCGATTGTTAACACAAAGCCGGCACCTCGTGAGAACCAGACAGAATAGGATAAAGTGTTCAAAGCGGCCAATTTGGAGTTAGACGCTTGGAGATACCTAAGATCTTTAGCAACTTACATTTTAAAATTCACAGGACCAGAAGAGACATACCATCCGATAGCAAAGAGAGCAATATGGAAGCCCCAGAAGAGGAAATAGAACAGTATCTTAGACCCGGTGAATAAGGAGCCCCATGTGTATGACATTCTGATAGATGACAATTGAAAGCAACTTTTGTCGACTAGAGTATCTCTTAAAATCAAGATAAAAAGCAGAGGTCATTGACCAGCAATGACTGATGGTATACAACAAGAAGAACGACTTGGAAAAAGCTCCCACTTTGACAGCTGAAGGAAACAGCCTTTGTCTTCCAACCCAAAGGAATGGGGGCTGTCTTTCTCTTTCTCTCACGCAAACCACCAAACCCCATGTAGAATGTCTATGCCATATAGACTAAGCCTCACTAAGCTGAGTACGAGGGCCAAATGCCGAAAGGGGGTCAGTAGCCAAGTAAAGTCAGTGTTAGAGAAGATTTCCGGCACAGATGACATAAAGAGCAACAGGTTTGTAAGGTCCCAGTAATTACTTGTAGAGTATCTATCTCTTTTGATAGCATGTACTCAGATAGGGTAATGCCGTCAGGGACAGCAATGAATGTGACGTTCAAACACCGATCAAGGCGACCGAGCGTGAACCCACACGAAGGATGATGTTAGACGCAAATGAGAAAGGTGGCAGAGCATGACGTTTGTCCGATCATCGTACCAACCCTCTAGGCCATGAATAGACTTCTGCGAGGGTAAATGTGGGGGGGATCCAGTGATGAAGGTCAAAAAGAGAAAAAAAAGAAAAAAAATTCTTTTTTGGTGTCTTGGATCCAAAGTTCTGGTTTTGGATGCAGGGGAGAGGAAGAGGGGAGAAGGAAAGAAAGCGCTATCGGTCGAGGGGGGAAAAGTGACTAAAATATGCACGTTTTGCTATATTTACTTGTGACTTGCACTAGTCACAGTCACCAGTTTTTTTTTCTCTGCCTTAGGGCTACTTCCATGTTTGTCCGATCTACTAATTAATACCTCTGGGTTTATCTTTAGACAATTCACATGTTACTTCTTGAATCATTGAGTACATGCTTCTTGAATTCTTAACATCAACTCCCATCGTATGATTTTGACAGTATGTTTCTCCTTTGTGTAATAGTCTCGATTCATTCAAGACTCTTGGCCCTAAGTCAATGGTGAAGTCTATGCTTCCTTCTCGTATTCTCAGGATATCTATCACAGTTGGTTTTATAACGTTGATTGGTAGTGGCCGTGGCCTGTCATATTGTTAGAGTATATTTATTTTTGGATTTCTTTATTTTTTTTCTTAGAAAAAAAAAGAGAGAGAAAAAAGAAACTCCAAAGTCAGGCAACTATTCATTTCTGTCGGAGTTCTTCTGGTCTTCTCTCATCCTAGTGATTCCACTCAACTACCATGTGGCTCCAGCATAGGTGAGAATGATTGGAGTACCCATGTCTCCATGACCTTAGTGAAGCTAAAGGATACTTTATTATAATACTCATTCAATTAACTGATTTGTCTATAGGAAAAGGTGGAGCCCCTGCCACTCGTTTTGAGCTTGCCCTATGAGAAGCGCTCTGCAAGCGCGCTTCCCGTCGCACGGCCTCGGCGAAAAGACAATCATTCCCTACAGACTGGTTGCGAGGTAGCTGGAGTGATTAACCTGCTACCAAATATAGCTCATGTATGTACATCGCGTTGTAATAGCTCGAAGAATCCATGAACTAGTACCAAATAGCCTACATCTCCGTGCATATTCTCATGGCTACTGACGGTTGCGCCTTAGCGTACTGCTATCCAAGCCGAAAGATGGTGCGGACGAGGATCTTTGACCGCTTGGCCCTGCATGATCAACAACTCATCACATCTACACTATCTCTAGTGGCAGATACTTCGGTCGGAAGTATGGCTTTATGGGGTAACTGCCAGACAATGACCGGTGGTCTTACGGAAAAGACGGTGAGGCCGAGAATTTCTTTGCTGTCGCCTGCCGTTGACTTTGCTCCGTCATTGTTTTCATGGTATCCATTCATTCCAATGTTAATCTTAATTTTTCTTTTTCTTGCTTAATTTAACCTTTAGGTTATCCGATCTGTATAACAACGAGTGGATATGAGTGCTCTGTCCTATATGGCTGTGTAGCATCAATTACCGCCGGAGCAGACAAAGAGCAAAGACGTTCATAAGAATTACTAGGGAAACAGCCACAAGAGTTGGTTTTGTCTCCCCGCTTCTTGGGTCTTCAGAAGAAAAAAAAATAAGACCCGCCCTGGTCAAAGAGCAATGACCATGTACTAAATACTCTAGAATGGAGCCTGATCAATCAATCAGAATGAAGTACGTTCAGTTATCGGCGACTAGAGTGCGTTCCCGCAAATCTCCTGCAGGCAAGGGCTCCACTGTCACGCGCCGTCTAAGTCACTAATGCACTTCAAAACTTTCCGTCTCACCACTTCCTCAGTCTCATTTGCTGAGCAGTCAATCCTGGTGCATTCAGATAGCGCCCAACCAGGGCCTTCAAATCCTCCAGGACTGGGATCACAATGCTGTGTCACGACAACTCCGACAGCTCACCCAATGAGAACGCCCACGATGCTAGTGCTCATGAAGAAATCAAAAAGACTTTTAATATACTGGACTGTACTTGTGCCCATTGGCTCGCGATCAGCAGCGGTTCTTGAAACGATTTTGCGTATCACATCACTAATAGATTGGATTCATGCGCGCATACCGAACCGTCAATGATCATGTGGTGTCCTCTTTGGCGCCAAAAAGCTATGTATTCTATCGGTTCCCCTCTTCGCTACCATACATGCGCTCTTGTCCGAGCATGTTCTTATTCTGGTCTTGTACTTTTACAAGTCTTGGGGCTTGATCCTCGTGGCATTAGTCTGCTGTGGTGTGATAGCACATTCCAACTTTAACCTTATCTTTGCGACGGTCACATCGAATAGACCCGAGTCCCCCGCAACCGAATAAACTACTTTATACTACCTCATCGCCCCTGCCATGTCACTGCGGGAGATAGAAGAACTGTGCGCAACTTCTATCGGAACAATTAATGACTAAGGGGAGCAATTGTACCTTGACTAGTCAGCATCGCAAGTCGTGCCCTTTCGCCGGACGAAAGCACCTCAACACGCATTTTCTATAACCGCAAACTGCCATGGGAAGACTGATCAAAAACCATTGGGCCCGCTTGATTATCCTCACGGCCGCAGCATGTATGCACCAACCTCACCCGCCAGATCCTTTCCCAAACTAACAATTGCTGACCAAATCCACAGATCAAGTGGGCAGCGCCATCGAAGGTTTCATCTGGCCGAAAGTATTCTGGGATTTCATGACGAAGAACCTCAATGGCGCAGTTAATCCGGTACCGGTGCTCCAGATCCTGAATCTGATCATGGGCGTGCTCGGCCTCGCATGGGAATGGCCGCTCAAATTCTTTGCCGGGACACTGCCGCACCGCAGTATTGAATTCCGCCTTATCCTCTACCCTCTCAGTGCTCTTCTCTCGATGCTGCTATACCAGGGGACAGACCCGGCCATATACTACCTCATCGGGGTCGGCGTATATTTCTGGGCCTACACAGAAGGCGAGGTGTGTATCCTACATGTCCCGATCTCACAAGAACAATGATTCTAACAGAACCATTCTAGGTCGTCTGCGCAGTGCCCTGGACTCTACCCAAACGAAATTCTCTCAAAGTATAACGGTTCATCCGGATACGATGTAACGATATAACACGACACGACACGACATGATAAACGATACAGCGGCGTTTCATTCTGCAGGATTGATAAAGACATACCAGCGACCAGCGACGGTCCAGCTTGCGTACAGTATATATGACCTCGGACGGTTTCAGGCAGTGCCTGTTCATGTACGATATACTTAAGACTATAATTAGAGTATATAACAAGAAATAATACCATACTCCGGAGAACTCGGAGAACTCGGAGAACACCGGTGTACTTTTCTGTCAAAACAAAAAAGTAAGTAAATTATAAAATCGAAAGAAACAGAAACAGGAATACAGTACAACTCGGTGCCTGAATGCCTTGCCACCACATAAATCACATGACAAAGCCAAGCAACATGACTGGTTCCATCAGGGGCAATCCTACCCAACTCTCACCAAGAAAAAAAGAGAAAAAACCAATTCAATTCCAATATGAATAAACGCCACTGCAATGAATAAAACTCTTCACTAAATGATACTCCGTAATTCTGCATATATATATACCCATACAACTAACCACAGCCAACTAATCCAAACCTAACCAACCATCCAGAAAAGAAGATACCAAAATGCCACCCCAAGACAGAGACAATCTCGAAGACAGAGACATGCCCATAAACAAACCCACCAGTTTCAACGGCCGCCTAAACCAATACTTCCACGCCGCAAAACACCACACCCAAGCCTCTCCCGCTCTCAAACGCAAACCCTCCGACGCAAATGAATCAAACAACGTCCCAAAACGCCCAAAACCCAGTCTAACACCGCAACGAATCACCCGCTCACGCTCGATGACCGTTCAAGAAACGCCGTCTCCACGTGGGGAGACTCCAAGAGCTAGCAAACGCAACACTCCAGCTCCTGCTCCTGCTCCTGCTCCTGCTGTGTCACTTCTCCGGGACACGATACCCCCGAATCTCACCTTGTTGCTTGTAGGCGTGAACCCGGGGATAATGACGGGTGCGACGGGGTATATCTATGCGCATCCGTCGAATCTGTACTGGAAGCTGCTTCATTCGTCGGGGATAACGAGTATCCGGCATCCGCCGTCGGATACGTATAGGCTTCCGGAGCTGTATAATATCGGGAACACGAATATTGTGGAGCGGCCGACGCGCGATGCGAGCATGCTTAGCAGGGCGGAGATGAATGCGGGAGTGCCGGTGCTGGAGGCGAAGGTGGCTGCTCAGCGGCCGGAGGCGGTGTGTTTGGTTGGGAAGAGTATTTGGGAGGCTGTGTGGAGGGTGCGGAAGGGGCGGGCGATTCGGAAGGAGGAGTTTCGGTATGGGTGGCAGGGTGAGGAGGAGAATATGGGGAGGGGGAATGGGTGGGAGGGGGCGCCGGTGTTTGTGGCTACTACTACGAGTGGATTGGCGGCGGGGATGAGTATGAAAGAGAAGCAGGCTGTTTGGGATGAGTTGGGAAGGTGGGTGGTTAGTCGACGGGAGAGACTGTAGTAGAGTATATCTGATTATTTTGGTGTTTGGATATTACGTGGTTCAATGGTATGTTTTGGGAGCATGAAATGAGAAAACATAGAGAGAGAGAGAGAGAGAGAGAGAGAGAGAGAGAGAGAGAGAGTCAATCATATCCACACAGTGGAATGTCTTATTGTGACCATGCACATATTATCCCATCCTAAGATACATAAACAACCCTACACCATTCCGTAATCTCATGCATTCGCTAATTAAACAACAATTACCGGGAAATACCAACGGGACCGTTGGAGACGTCAGTGTCACCCTGGCGTTCCTTTGTCTAAACTCCAGTTAGCAACTATTCCATCAATTCCGTCATCAACCCCATAGAACATACCACAGAAGACTGGTAGTCACCGTTCTCCAGGATCTTAATAATACAGTCATCTTCATTTGAAGTACCAAACTCGCTCTCCAGGATTCCCTTGCTAGCTCCGTCAAGGATACCTTGAGTACCGTGCCTATGACCGAGGGTTAGAATCTAATGTCAAGACGAATCGGAGTTGGTAAGCCCTTACTTGTGAGTGACAAAGATCTTCCAGCCGTTTACGACATCAGCCAATGGGATCGAGCGGTCTTTACGCCAGTTGTTGAGGATCTGGATGCCGTCGACGAAGACGATGAAGTCTTCTGAGTTGCCCTTGTAGAAGACCTTGGAGGTGGATTCGTTGGCACGAGGCATTTTTGAGAGAGTTGAGAAGTTGTTTGTGTCGATTGGGGAGAGTTGACCAATTATGTTCCTTCTGGAGGGAAGAAAGCAAAGAAAATTGAGAAGTTTAAAGAAAGGTGGGAAGGTCAAGAGTAGTTGTATTGAGTCGGTGTTGCGTGAGGTAGTAGTAGTATACGATGACGTCACTCCGTGGTTGATCAAAAAGTCAAGATGTCACTGACCAGAATCAAACCCGGATCGCTTGTTGGTTGTGGGAAAAATTAATAGTAAAATGGTAAAAAATGTCTTGGAAGGTTATGAGATTGATTTTCGTCTTTTGAACTTGATATTCAATTTGAACAGAAAGAAACCGTCTCTAAATAATTCCATCAACTCTGCTCCAGACCATCATGAAACGCAAGAACCCCTCCGACGTCATACCCCCGTGATCATCGATGACCTCGAAGGGATCCGCTTTTTTCGCCCAGCAACGCAAGGCATGCATTTCTATTAGCAATTACGATGATGCACTCAAATATCCTTGTGGGGAGACTGTTAATATCTGACACTAATTACATACCGCCAAGACCCGTACGCTTCTCAGCCCACTCTCCACTGTCGTGCGTGCATCGACACGAATCGAATAGATTCTTTTCACTCTGAATATGGGAGCACTGGGACTCTGACCCCTGACGCAATGTCGCAGATACCGGGTTCAGTTGCATCATTGTCCTCCACTATCCAAGCGTAAGCGGGGGTGTCTTTTTGTCCGCCCCCAAGACATGGAATTAAACATCGCCCGGATAGAAGTTCTCAATGAAGGATACCCAACATGCTCGAAACTTCCATCCCCGTCACTTGTGAATTGGGAGCCAGGGGTATAGGGTAACTTTGGAGTATCCTTCAATTTGGAGGTCTTGTTACGTCGTAGACTTCCCATATCATCTTTGGCAGGCTGCGAGCCGTCCCTCCCCTTCTTAGATTCCACCCTGCAACGCACGGATCTGTTCTTCTCACTGGCATCTGTGTCTTCCTGACTTTGTGTAGGTTTGCACTTAGAATTACCGTCTTCCACAAACGCCTGGTCGCAAGGCAAGTTCACCGAGCTCGAACGCCGGTACAGCCCTGGACGAACAGTAAAGCGTCTCACGATTGTACCGGGTCGAAAGAGAATATCACCTCTCGCTAAAGTCATACCAGGATACGGGAGACACTCACGCGTGTATACCGAATAGATGAGCTTCTCCAGTCTTATCCGATGTTGTCTTGGGCTTGTCAAGATGATAGGTGACACGGGGAGCGACAGTTTTGGTCGCTCAAGTTCGCCGTCAACATGGTGGACGGTTTGGCTGAATGTGTGAGGGCAATGCGTCCGCTTGATCACCACATTTTGTAAGTCAGATGTATGTCGCGAGATTTTTAACGATTGGACGGAAGTCGTGCGGGACAATGGAGGCTCGCAACGCGATGCACGACCCAAGGGAAACAGTTCCAGGGTCAAAAAAGAATATCCTCGCAGCTCAGACGAAACTATTCTCTCCACATCGGCCGATATTGCTATTGACTTGAGTAGCTCGGTTTTCCATTGCTTCTCTTCGTTTGCGGATGAGGCACTCAGAACAAGCTCGAATTTGTGGTCTCGATATTGAAACACTAACTTCCATGAGAAGTAACATCCGTAACAGCACAAACCTATAAGAGATGTTAGCACGGAGGAATTGAAGCGATTTTAGATAATCAAGTAGAAAAGGAAAGAAGCCTTCGCACCTTGCCCATTTCTCAATGTATCAATTTTCGCATCGCATATATATAAGCATGCGACTGCTTCTAAGCCGCGATAGTCGTCATTGACTTTTGCAAGCAAGAAATGACTCCTGAATAGAACACAGACCATGTATCCACCTGTAATATACTTCGATGCACGGTATGTGACGTGAAGAACACCACAGAGATTCAAAGGCCCCAATTGTTTATATATATGGTGGACAGTGCCCTGCGCAATATTTAGGATCCTTGGATACATACACCTGCAAAGACAACAATAGGTTGACTTACTGGGTTTGGAAGATGCAGCATTTCTTGAAGTTGAAGGGTCTTTTGAACCATCAATCTAGTAACTGGATTTCCAGGCGCCTTGTTTATTTGTTGGACCATAGCACGAACGCTGTCTAGAACCTGCCGAATTCCATCATGGGCGATGGGATCATCCTGGATATGGGTCCATCGGAGCAACTCTTGGAGCAGCAATGGATACTTGCAAACGCGCTGGATTGGCTGAGACATCCTTAGTACTGATACAGACACCCCATGCACTGTGGCTCTCACCTTGATGAGTAAGTCATTCAATAGCATCGACTTGTTCTGTTCTAAGCCCTGGCTCTCGATTGATGCCACCGACTTTGACAACGCCTCTATGCCTTGCTCTAACAACGGCCAATCGGATACTGATCGACGCAGGAGATCTACATCCTCAATAATTTGCTCGTAGCTGCTACAAAAGTCCGTATATATTGTAAAAGACGCCGACTGCAGAATAGCTTATCGTCAGCCTTGCCAGGTTAGACATATCTCAGAATCATACCAATTTCCAGATTTCGTGTGCTACTTCTAGCGCTTCCGCGGATTCTGCAGCAAGTGCTTTCAAAGGCGAATAAATTGGTGCTTTAACATTACGTGGTTTGAGGGACCTATGATGCCGCGATTTGAATCCCAGGTCAATCGGGTTGATTCGTTTACAGATAACAGGCATCAACCTATCAATGTCATATGCGGCAACGCTGGACATCGGGGTCACCTTGCGAATACATGCTAGGAACTCTTCATGTATCTCACGGATTTTGTGCAGGCAGTAATAAAGCTGTGGTCTCTCGGAGAAAAGAAACAAGACCTAAAGAGCGAAAATCTAGTCAGCACTAAAAGGATAAACAGAGCTGAATTAACATATGATGCAATACATTTGTGAGAGCCTGCAAACCAAAAACATAGTCGACCTCAGTACTGACTATTTCTCGAAGAACTCTACGCCGCTTAACCGCGCGACTTTGTGCTTCCTCGTCAATCGAAAATCTCACGGTTGGTCTTTGGCTTTCTAAGGAGCCACGCATCTCTGGGGTAGTACTTTGAGTTGTTCCCCTTGATCTCACGATACTTTGGCTGACGATACTCAAGGTGCTCGTCTTGACTGTTCCTAGGTTAGACGAGTGACCAGAGAGGCTTTCCCATTGAGGCTCCTGCGCCGCCCCGCCATGCGGCGGGTTATGGCTGTCACAGCAGGCGTCTGACCATCCCTCAACGTATCTCGAAGGTTGATGGTGACGGTGGCTCTTTTTTGCTCTAAGATTATCCACCCAACGCTTGAATGGGTGAATAGTAGACATCTTGTCTGAGAACTCATGCTTATCAGTGAAAACGGTAGGTTTCACCTGCGCCTCGGGGTCGTCTATGACTGAAGCAGATAGTCCATTCATCCTTTCTTTCATTATGCTCAGGATAAACAGAAACACAGATGATAGCTACCAGCCCATGGTAGTTAAATTGAAAAGCCGTGTCAATATTGTTGTAGATGCATTCATGCCATGGATTTCACATGGGGACAAATTTTACAATATCATAAACGGCAGTCATGATGATGAGAAGTGTAGGATTCGGGAAAGAGCTGCCAACTTTCCACTTCAACATAAACCAACTGTTCCATGAAACCAGTATTGTGAAAAGTGTAATCTGACCAGTACGGTAAGTATATAATCCATCCATACCTGAAGCCACTGTGTAGTGTCCGAAGTGGAGTAATTAAACACTCCCACCTCGCCTTACCTCACGGAAGGATTGTACTGTACATAGTATACATGATATCAGTTAAGAAGAATGGATGAATGAATGAAACAAGATAGTAAGAATGGATTTTTTTTTTATACCTTGGAATATATCCACACACTAAGCATTACAGAAAGGTAAAATAGACCCTGTTTCCCACGGTCCTTCCATTGACCTATTGTTGTAAATTAAGAGAAAAAAAAAAAAAAACTTTTTTTTAAAAGAAATGATACGATAAATAAAAACAAACTAAAAGGTTTCTTTTTCTCAAAGGACTTGATACCAAACAGCAACGTGACTTAGGCCTTTAAAAAGCAATAATGCCAAGACCAGAAAGTCACCCCAGCTTTATCGAACAGAAGACCCACCCACCACCACCTTCGATAACTGTCGCAATCAATCTTTATCAAGCCTCCTTTCCACACCGGTTGCGATAGTAATGTGTTATCCTTTTTCCGTACTTTATTAGTATGGGGATACATATGGACGATAATATTCATGCTCCTACAGTGGCCTCCGGTCCTTCATCGACCGGAGAGCCTGCCCGCGACCCGGCCAAGCTCTCAATGGTTGATCTAATGCAAGAAAAGCAGCGGATTGAGGAAGAACTTTCGGCTTTGAGTGAGGTTCTTGGCTCTGTAAGTGGCTCATTATCTGGAATATTCGGCAGCTCTAACCATGTTCCTCGTTAGCACGGTGTGCATATGAGCACCTCGTTGACGACGTTTGACGGCTTTCCACGAGACGACATTGACGTTGCCCAAAGTAAAGCCGTCCTTCCTTACTTAAATATGTCGCTAAACATAAGGCAGTCCGTACGATACGCGCAAAAATCATAAAGCTACGTTATGATCACAAGGAGGTCATGAAACACTTGGAAACAGGCGTCCACGCTCATTTTGCGAATCTCCAGCGCGCGCAGGAACCTACGTCTACTATCAACAATACTAACGGCTCGGTTGGAGCTTCAAACAGTACGACCGAAAGCTCTTCATCAGATACAGGAATGCTTAGCCCACCATTTGCGAAAGTAAATAGTGTCGCAGCTGGAAGCCCTGCCGACCAGGCTGGCCTAAGACTTGGAGATACTATACGCAGCTTTGGCAGTGTTAATTGGATCAATCATGAACGTCTGTCAAAGGTCGCAGAGTTAGTTCAGCAGAATGAAGGGGTAAGCTTTCTTTGGTTTGATTTGTCTTCTTTGTTTGCTTTTCTGCTTATTTCCTCTCATCCACACATTGGCGGGCTGCCTGCCCTAAGACACCATTGAGGTTACATTGGCTGACTTTGGCTTCTAGCGTACGTTGATTGTAAAAGTCAGTCGACAAAATGAAGCAGGTAGCCTTGCAGAATTAAATTTGGAACTTGTGCCGCGACGCGACTGGGGTGGCCGCGGGTTGTTAGGCTGTCATCTTGTTCTATTGTAATGAGGACAAGGCCTTTGTGTGGGGCGCAACTAACTACCTAATTAAGCCGCTGAGTTGGCTGATAGGAATGGCACCCGTGGCATAGTTTAACACTGATTTTTTTTTTTTCTTTCTCTCTACTCTTCTCCCCTTTTGCTGTTTATCTTTCTCTTTTTAAACTCTGATGTGGAATGCGACATGAGCACTGACGACTAATGTATTGACGGGATATCCAAGAAGCCATAACAATGGAAATTGCTATTCAGAAACCGTTTTAGTACACTCTCAAAATAGCCGCGAGAGAAATGCTATAAAATGCGTTTTTCCGCCCAGTGTAGAGGAGGTAATATTAATCAATCACCTTCACTGTAGATCGACCGATAGCCGTGTATTTACCGCAATCCCGCGGGGCATGTATGCCTGAGGCTATATCACGTGACTGCAAAGTTGGTGACCGACTCGGGGCAAAAATTCCATCACCAGATTCACCTTTTAATCTGCTCCCTTCCTGTACTCAACCCTCTCCACCAAACACACCTTTTCCCATCCTCTATCATCAGTCGCAACCGTCTGCCGACTTTTGATCTACCGCATCTCCTTTGGGGACTAATTTACTTTTGAAATCTTTCCTTGTCCTTTTCCTTTTCACATAAACACCATGGCTGAGAACCAAGCCCCACCAACCTTCAAGCTCGTCCTTGTTGGTGATGGTGGTACTGGAAAGGCAAGTTTGAATTTCTGGTCTTCTTGAGACCAGTATGATCTATACAGCTCATGTTTTGTTGTCGCATCATTCAACATGAACATTTGTTCCTTGTTATGATTATGTTTTCTCACTCTGCCCGCCGCCGTCAACAAATTTTATCTTTCATCGGTCCGACAGCCAGGCACATTCATACTAACGTTCTACCACTTTTCTCCAGACCACCTTCGTCAAGCGCCATCTTACTGGTGAATTCGAGAAGAAATATATCGCCACCCTCGGTGTTGAGGTGCACCCTCTCACTTTCACCACTGTATGCCCCTCCGGTGACCCCGCTCTGGTCACCCCGTCGCCCTTGTTTCGACCCTACTAACCTTTTGGGTAGAACCTGGGAACCATCCAGTTCGATGTTTGGGACACTGCCGGTCAGGAGAAGTTCGGTGGTCTGAGAGACGGATACTATATCAACGGCCAGTGCGGTATCATCATGTTCGATGTTACCTCCCGTATCACCTACAAGAACGTCCCCAACTGGCACCGTAAGTTGGATGGCATGCGTGGGATGTGCTTCATGTGCTAACAAGTCACCCAGGTGATCTCGTCCGTGTCTGCGAGGGTATCCCCATTGTTCTGTGCGGAAACAAGGTCGATGTCAAGGAGCGTAAGGTCAAGGCTAAGACCATCACTTTCCACCGCAAGAAGAACCTTCAGTACTACGATATCTCCGCCAAGTCCAACTACAACTTCGAGAAGCCTTTCCTCTGGCTTGCTCGCAAGTTGGTCGGCAACCCTGCCTTGGTGAGTTGCTCGTTCATAGTCGATATCAGGGACCCTGCTAACATGCCATTTAGGAATTCGTTGCCGCTCCTGCTCTTGCTCCTCCTGAGGTTCAGGTCAACGCTGAGCTCATGGCCCAGTACCAGAAGGAGATGCAAGACGCTGCCCAGCAGCCTCTGCCCGATGAGGAGGATGCTGACCTGTAAACGGTTGGTCCATTAATGGTTGGGGCTGGGGAACCAGTGTGACTACACCCGCTTCCAAGACGTTGGGTTCGTTATGCAAGTCTCGATTTACGATACAACGATAGCGGTCAGTGGAAGGGCCTGAGGATGGCCGGTACGATCATGCGTTTTCAATATAACTACCAGTAGTTTAGACTCCGCAATTTTTTTTTTCTCACTTCGAAACGATAACTTTGTTGATAGCCCAAAAGAAAAAATCATTTTGTTCTGTTGTTATATTGGCTATTTTCGGATGGCCGATGAAAAAGCAAAAAGCATGTCCCCGTTGAGATCTCTATCTAGCAGCTACAGATATTAGACAACCACAATCATGGGACTTGGGGGTGGGCGTGGCAAGGCATGATCATGATGTCAAAACTTGAAAGGGTCCTAGGAAAATGATGTCTGTCTTGGGGGTTCGATCTGACATGCTGCAGAGGTGTTCCCTATTTGGACAAGGCCTAATGATGCCGGGTAATTCATATTACCATATTGGGTAATGTTGACGGTCTTAGGTAGTTAAGGTCCACTGCTAGGTAAACATTGTTGTATATTTAACTGTCAACCTGTGAACTCAGCAGAGGATCGTTAAGCAAAATATTTTTCGAGGATTTTTATACTTTTCTTTGTCCCAGCCCCGGGTGTTTCAGTTTCAACTGGGGACCGATACTATAAAACCAAAAGGTTAAAATCTTAACTTAGGTAATTTCCATAAAGGGACAAAGAAGGGTCGATACGCCGTAGATATTTATAGTATGTATTAATAGTGTATATATGGTTGTTCTTTGTTACTGGGCGGCAATTGGAGGACGATGTGATCAATCGTAGGGAGAATACAGAGGCAAAGATATGGTTGCCACTGGGTACAAGAATGTCAAAAAGTGTTACAAGAAGGGGGGGGGAGAAAGAAAGAGCCATTTGGGGGGGAGGAAAGTAAACAGTACATACAGGTCACAGTGTCTTGTCATCTATACACAATCCTGTGTTTCCAGGCAAACTTTGTTGTTCCTTTTTTTTTTTTTTTTTTTTTTTTTTTTTTTTTTTTTTTTTTTTTTTTTTTTTTTTTTTTTTTTTTTTTTTTTTTTTTTTTT
>ML742206.1:0-55832 GCA_009193465.1 Aspergillus avenaceus
GCCTCCTTATCTTCGATTTTGATTTCTTTACATGGCTCGACCGCTCTAGACAGCATCCGCCATCCTGGAGCCTTGTGTTCCTTTTACGCCTGAACCTCCGTCGTTGAGACTTTCTCCTTCGCCCAATTCGAGCCTCTCGTTTTCATTTCCTCTATCGTGAACAGCATTCATTTCGCATTTTTCGAAGCGTTTTCCTTGTGTTCCTTGAGTCGTCTGTAAATCTATTCTTTGCATTTTGTTAGAACAGGTACGGTCGCCCGAATCATCCCTAGAAGGCGCGAAACCATCATACGTTCAAGGGAACCATCGATCGTTGAATCTTGAACCAATCGTTGACTCGGATTTTTGTCTTTTGTGCAATCTAAGCTGACGGATAGGTGGTACAGGATCTCCGCCGGTTTTCTTTCTCCTTTGAGTTTCTCCTGATATTAGACATCTTTCCACCCGAGTCCTGCGGAGAATAGCGAGTTCACTTGTTGAGATCGCACCTTCGAGACGACGTTAATTACGCGTCAAACCCCTTCCCGTTCGATTAGCGGAGAAGAGCACCATGGCCGCCTTGGTACAGACAATTCCTCAGCAAAGTGGCACGGTCCCTGTGCTTCAGACTCGCCCATCTTCTTCGTCAGGCGCCTTCACACCCTCTCAGACCTCGCAACAGCACAACTCCCGAAATTCAAACATGTCCTGGAACTCTTACAACACAGTTGCTGGCTCAGGGAATTACCGGGCAGGCCACCAGGTTGTGGCCCCCTATGCTTTCACCAGCACTCCGAACCTCCCGAGTTCAGCCAACGCGCCAACCCGACATTCATTGTCCCCTCATTTGAGGCCAGAGCATCGTACATCCTCCGCCCCATCGGCCCCTCAAGTTTCTCCTAGTCCTGCCCATCCCGGAGTCAATTCGCGTTATGTCAACCACCCTGCAGCTGGTTCTGTATCCACTTCATCTTCAAATTCCTCTATTCAATCACATAGGTCAAAAGACGACACCGCCCTGCCATCGAGACAAGCGCGTGTCAGTGACACTCCTCCTCTCCGACCTTTGTCCACTGCCAATCTCCCCTCTCCATCCTCGCCGAATTTTATGAATATATCATCGCCGACTGTCGCCCGCCCGTCGCCCGATCGCTACCGGCGTGGGACCCGCCGACCGGATGGTACAGGGGGCACACCGGCTCCAGCGGCAATAAACACACCCGGGGCTACACGTCATGCTTCAGGTACAACGGACAACCATACACAATCGAACGCCACTGGAACCTCGACCTCCAAAGGCCCGTCACAGGATACGACTCGCAGACCAGGGCATAACCGGGTGCCCAGTGCTGACGATTCGTCGCGAACGGAGAAGGGACAGCCAGAGTTGGCTAAAAGGTACAGACGAAGGAGCTGGGGCAATATGGACAATGCTGGTCTTATAAACTTGCAGCTCCATTTGCCATCCGCATCGCCAATTCCGGCATCCGGAGGGCATGATTACTTTGACCCAAGTCACCGGCCAGAATCAGCTCAATCACACCGTGATGCTTCGGGGAGCAACCACTCTCCCCACTCTTCGACGTCTTCTGTAAGAACGATTGTCTATGAGTCCAAGGATTAGTTTCTGATTGTGCTAATATTTGATAGGTTCGTGAAGCAGGTGTGCCAGATTCTGCGTCATCATCCAATAAAACGGTCGCCAAGCTGGATGATACAAAGCGACCTCCTAAATCATCCCCACTCTCACAGCCAGTACCCCAAGATTCGACACATGAAGACACAAAACCCAGCCAGCCGGAGTTGAAGGAAAAGCGCGTCGCATCGGATAGCCTTGCGTCTCAGCGTCTAGCAGAACTCACAAGCAGCGACTTCAAAAGGCCGGGAAAGTCACGGTTAAGGAGGGCGTTTTCGTTCGGAAGTGCATCTGAACTCCTCAAGGCGCAGAGTAGTGCCAGCAAGAGAGAGGCTATCGCTGTAGAGAAGGCTCGTAAAGAGTTGCTTAAGCAGGAGTTGGGTCCTGAACAAGCTGCGATTGCTGAGCAGCAAGAAGCTAGCGGCCTTGGAGAGAGCATTTATTCCCATCACCAGGGCCGCTTCTTCAACAGTTCCACCGACAACTTGTCTGTCTCTTCTACGGCATCATCGGCCTCGATTATGCTTCGAAAGATGGGCAAAGGCATGAAACGATCAACGAGGTCTCTTGTTGGGTTATTCCGCCCAAAATCGATTGTTAGCACATCGTCTAATGACGGTATCATCGTTGAGCCCATGGCTCCTCATCTGTCCAGGGTCAACATTGAAGCAGAGCGGAAAAGTATGGCTGTCAACCCGGATGCGCAAGATGTACCTCGCGGCGGGACGGTATTTCCCAAGGCGGAATCCAAGGCGGAATCCAAGGCTCCGGAAGGATCGAAACCTGAAGATACAGCGGCCGAGAAGGCCCAGGCTCGTAAAAGCATCATGGGCGGGGACAAGGAGCGGGCGGAGGTTCTCGCTGCAGTAAGAAAGGGTATTCTCAAGAGTATGTTTCCTTGACTTTCAGATGAGAATGGAGGATTAACCGATTGACTTCCATTTTCAGAAACCCCCTCTGACCCTACGCACCCTGCACCTTTGAACAAACAAGCCGAGGGCTCTCGGATTATGAACAATGATTCACCCCGTTCCAGCGCCCCCAGCACCCCTGAAGATCGGACAAGATCTGAGAAGGGCCGCTCTGACACGGTCAGGATCGCTGGTGAGGATGATTTTCTCACGGAAGGACGGTTTGACTCGAAAGGCTCTTCCATGACACCACCGCCAGCTTCAAAGAGCCTCGTGTTCAGCCCGCGGATACAATTCCATGAAACTTGGCCCAGTGGCGAGTATGATCGCCGGGGAGATATTGCCACATGCAATCGATTGACCCCCCTCCTTGCTCAGCAAATCAAAGAGGAGCTGAACAATTTCAAAATGGTACGTTTAGTGCAATCATATGCAGTAGTTTGACCCTCGAGAGATGACTAATAGTTTATCAGGAGATGGAAGTTCATGAGACATCCAAGATTTATACCCACTTCCTCTAATCCGTTGCATTTCGAACGGCGTTCTTTTTCTCTTTGCTTATCCTACAGCTGGTTTTCACTCTGGTCACGTTTTGTGTCATCTACTTCCTGGACGGCTGTTGGGTCTATGAGCGGTGTGGTTATTCAGCCTTGTGTGTTGACTCGTAGACCTGCTTTTCTTAGAGCAACATTTGGGTTGCATGTTCGGGTCTGCGATGTGCAGGCCTTGGACATTCGCCTGTGGCCCTTTTTTATTCTGTTCTCATTTCGAATCCACGCCGTTCCCTCGTGTCTCTGCTATGTATTCCTCGGTGTTATGGCGCTGACAACTTGGTTTTCTTTCATGCGTTGAAATTTGTGGATCTTACATTGAAGAAGAATGGATCGAAAGTTGGAGCTGGGCAAACCTTTACCCATTGCCAATTGTGGCTCCCTTCTCTTTTTTACCTTCCCACCTTTGGGCTTCCAACTTCGACCTGTTGCTGTTCTTCCTCCCTGGATCGGTTATGCTGATGGATTCTTTAATTTCTTCTACCCTATCTTGTGCGGTTGAGTTGCATCCGAGCCGTTCAGTCGTTTATCTTTGTTTGCAAGCGTGAAAACGGGCCGTATCTCATTGACCATTGTCCAAAGTCTTTTACATATTCGAGCGTTGCTTGCTTGCTTGCTTTTGCTGCATGGCATGTCTTCTGTACATCTTTCAGGGACTGGTCTACCATGACATTTGGCCTAATATATTGTTCATTGACTGGTTAGTTGAATGCAACATCTCAAGGCCTTCCCGGGCAATAATGATGACGGAATTGTTGTGACCACTTGACTTGCCCATTAGGCGCTGGATTCTTCGTCTGTAATGGAATATGCGCCTCCGACTCTCATGAAGACGTATTATGAGACATTGTAATTCTCACTGTTTCCTAGATTCACATGGCCCTGTGCCTCCAGCCGGAACGAGGATGGTACTCGTGCATGTACTGTAGCATGTACCCTGCACATGGGGCAGAGCTCTAGGTGGTGTGCAGCAGACGAAGAGACAATTATCCGAGATCCCGGATGGGTCGACAGATTCCGGTGCACCAGACCGATTTCAAACCGAACGGGGACGTGGGAACCACATAGTAAAAGAAAGCCGACCGGGGCGACTTGACTAATTTATGGACCATTTTCTTCCTGCCGGGGCGATGGGATTTTTGCCGACGGCTTAGGTCCAGATTACGGAGTAGGTAGGGTTTAGCGGCAAGAACCCCCACGCTCTCTTGACTTCTGAGGGATTGGGACCCCACTTCCATAGCAGGTGATAATAACTCAATTGTTCATGGATCAAACAAGTACCTGATGTCATCGAGGCAATCTCCCTGGATTGAATAATGGCACAGCTGTCATTGGAGTGTTCGCTCTACACAGTAGCAGAATTGAACGCCCGGTCTGGCTGAATGGATTGCCGGCCCCTAGTCATGGCTTATTGACAATGGACTAGATCATCTTCTTGTCCGGTCGTTTGGCTTTCCCTTTTCATCTCATGTTATTTGAGCTCGCATATGAGACTAAACAACAACAATAACAAAAAGAAGGTTGCAAATTAGCTCTGGGGATGACCGATCACTAAGGTTTAGCTTTCGCGGGGGAATTACATGCTTAACTCTTAGAAGTTGAAGACATGGGTTGTGTGATCGAAAATGTACGAACTAATCTTGATGAGATTCTATCCTTGACGGACATCAGTGATTTTTAAAGGTCCATGGATGCAGGTGCATGCAAAAGGGTGGACATGTATAACCGATGCTGTGGTAAAACCCCCGGATCTCTTGATGAGCATCGTCTTTTCCTTTTTTCAGATGTGCCAAGACATATACTTCAGCGGATACAACCGCTCAGCAGAGTACCTGATGTGGTGAGTGCTAAGGTACTTGGCATTATTCTAGCTATGGATGGTTCCATGGGAAATAAAACTTCAAATCTCCCATGGTTCCATGGATGATTAGAGTTACATTCAGGTTAGGAATGAGGAGAGATGATGTGGTTTACAAACTTTGTGTCCTTTGAATGATATCTGTAGATATACGCATGGCAACACCGGGGGCTATAGATTGTCAGCCTCTCTGTGGAAAGAACTGACATGTATTAGGAATCCACCATATGTAAGAAGTACATAGAATAGTA
Organism: Aspergillus avenaceus; assembly: GCA_009193465.1. NCBI lineage: Eukaryota > Fungi > Ascomycota > Eurotiomycetes > Eurotiales > Aspergillaceae > Aspergillus > Aspergillus avenaceus. The sequence continues at coordinate 5,187 of ML742206.1, forward strand.
CATCTTCCATGTGCGGCTTTTTCTTTTCTTTTTCTCTTCTCTTTTTCTTCCGAGGGTCCACGTGAGACCGAGCCCTAGATTCAGATCCCCTTCGAGGATTTTTCGTGTCAAATGTATGACGTTTGAAGTACTTTTTCTGTAGCGGAGAAGAACATTGCCACACCGACTTAATTACGACCATGATGGATCCTTGTTGATGAAAAGTTTTATTTATTTATTTATTTTTTAATAAGGGTAGCCGAGTAGTAGGGAGTGAAAACAGGTGAATGGAAGATTTCCCGACCCACGAGGGGAAAAGAAACGCGGGGATAACCGACGATGGGATGGGATTTTTTTGAATTGATTTTTATTTTATTTTGTTTTATTTTTGATTTTTGTTTTTGACCAAGAAAAGCTTAGTCGTAAATCTTGTTTTTGCTTTACTTTTTTCTTTTCTAATTCTTCTTCCTCGAAAAGAACTACGGAACATAAGCTTGTTCATGTACATGATTCAACATAAAAAAACCGATAAATAAATAAATAAAAAAAAAGAAGTCATGAAAAACTGTTCATCGTTTTTAGGTAAATTGTCAACCAGAAAAAAAAAAAAAAAAATACAATCAATCGTGGAACCCCCACGAAAAGTGACAGATTTGTTACCAAAAAAACAAAAAACACCAAACCCCCACGGAATGTTTGGTTTGTTTTCCACCCCCCACGCCTTCTGCATCTTCATCTTCTTCTTTTTCTCTCACTTTTTTCTCATCTCCTTCCTCCACATTTCTCCATCCGTCTCATCATCCAATGATTTGACTTCCCGAGCCGTTTCCTTCCCTCTGATTCCTCCGACGGGGCTTTTTCTTTCTCGTGCTAAATCTTCCCCGGTCTCCAGACCTCCATCTTTTTGTCCCTTCGGGTCCTTTCCCCAGTTCTTTTTATTCCCCGCTTTCGGCTTCTCTCCATTGGTAGCGGTTCCTTCTCGTCCGTTGTCTACCATGTCTGGTAGCATCTCCATCCCGATTCATTCTCAGAATCGGGAAGCCCAACGGCTGTTGTCCGGCGGGTCGTCAGACCTCTATGGTTCTCGCTCAAAAAGGTCCTGCATCCCGAGTTGAATTGGGTGATCCCGGTGCACAATTTTCTTCTTTTTTTCTTTCCTCTTTTCCTCTTTTCCTCTTTTCCTTATTTTCCTATGATTTGTGTGCTCTTTTAATTTTTTCTCTCCTCCCTTTTCACCCCTGTATTGCTTTCCATCATCCCTTGTGTCTTCGCTAGAGTTGTGTGTTTTAACAACTTTGTCGGGGTTCTTTTTTTCTCTACTCACCCCCCGTGGTCACCCCTTCTTCCTCAGTCAAGGCGGATCAGGACCCGGCACAATGTCTCCTCGAAACTCTTATGATGAAGACATTGACAAGACTCATGTTGACAATGTCGAAGTCATCTCCAGTGCCGTAGCCAATGATGCCAAACCAAATCCGAAGAAAGAGGCCCCGCCGTATGTGGCAGGCTTATCCCCCGAGGAGCGTGAGAGGGCCGAGAAGGCCCTCGTCCGCAAGATCGACCTTCGTCTCTTGCCCATGCTCATTATCATGTACATCCTGAACTATTTGGACCGGAACAATATTGTGCGTTCCCTTCATTTTGACCAACATTGCCGCTGCTAACGAGGGTTTAGGCGTCCGCTCGACTGGCTGGTCTTCCAGAGGATCTAGGCTTACAAGGTCAACAGTATGCGACCTGTGTCAGTATTCTGTTTGTGGGTTATTTGTTGATGCAGAGTAAGGGTCTCCCTGTTTCATCCGCTGTAGTCGTGGCCATGTCCTCTGACGATGTGAATAGTTCCCTCCAACATGCTGTTGAACAAGATCGGAAAGCCCGCTGTCTACCTTCCCACATCCATGATGGCCTGGGGTATCATTTCGACCTGCACGGCTGCTGCACAAAATTATGCCGGTCTTGTAGTGATTCGATTCTTGCTCGGTTTCGTCGAAGCTGCTTACTTTGTATGTCCTGCCGCCCTTTCACTTGGAGACCTTGGCTAACTGTCTCATTTTCTAGCCGGGATGTCTTTACTTCTTGAGTGCTTGGTACACTCGTAAGGAGCTCGGATTCCGCACAGCCGCCTTATACGCTGGTTCCCTGCTCTCGGGTGCTTTCTCCGGTTTGATTGCAGCCGGCATCACGGATAACATGGAGGGGAAGGGAGGCCTGCGTGCATGGTGAGTGTTTGTTCTAGCTCCCCCCTAGCTGGATATACATATGGCTAATGCTGTGTTAAGGCGCTGGCTGTTCATCATTGAGGGTGCTATTACCATCGCAGTCGCTTTCTCGTCCATTTTCATCCTCCCTAACTTCCCACGTACTACTTCCTGGCTCTCCGAGGAGGAGAAAGAGCTCGCCGCTTGGCGACTTGAAGAAGATATCGGAGAGGATGACTGGGTCGACAGCAAACAGCAATCTTTCCGCTACGGTGCCAAGCTGGCGTTCACTGACATTAAGACCTATCTCTTGGTACACACTCCGATCTCTTCTAGCTCTTGAATAATAAATCATACTAACGTTTCGCTAATAGATCTTCCTAATTCTCGGCATCGTCTCGTCTGCCTCTGTCACCAACTTCTTCCCAACCGTTGTTGAAACCCTTCACTACGGCAAGATCAAGACTCTTTGTCTCACCGCGCCTCCTTACTGTGCCGCCGTCTTCTCCGCCTTTGCTAACGCCTGGCACTCCGACCGCACCGGCGAGCGGTACTTCCATATCACGCTTCCACTGTACCTCGCCATTGCCGCCTTCATCCTCGCTGCGGCAGCTAAGAGCGTGGCGCCTCGTTATGTCGCCATGATGTTGATGGTACCCTCCTTCTATGCCAGCTACGTTGTCGCCCTGGGCTGGATCTCCGCTACTCTTCCCCGTCCAGCCTCTAAGCGTGCTGCCGCTATCGCCTTCATCAACTGTGTCAGTAACGCCAGTAGTATCTATGCCGCTTACATGTATCCCGATAAGGATGCTCCCCAATTTAGTATGTTCCCCTATTCTTTTATACACCCTATCCCCCTCTCCAGTAAAACAAGGGATAAAGAAAACAGTCTAACACACCATAGTTCCTGCCATGAGCGTTAACGCTGGCACTGCCTTGATGGCCATCATTGCCGCCACCATCCTGCGCATCGTTCTTGTCCGCCTGAACAAGAAGCTGGACCGCGGCGAAGCCCTCTCCGACGCTGTCCCGGGCCAGGCCAGTTCCCGGGGCTTCCGGTACTTGGTTTGATTTTCGCTGTGTATTATCGTGTACGATGCATTCTATACCCCATCTCACCGGTTGGCATTTCATGAGTATATGATTAGATGTGATTATCTGGATTAAAAGCTCAATGAATTATTTCTTTCTCTTTACGATTTTCAATTTTAATGTAGACATCTTCGACTCCAAATCTCGAGACGTTAATCTCGTCCTTTGCAGAATGTACTATCCAATTCTAGTGGCATAGGGGGACCGTCATCTCCATACAAAAACTTCATACTTTACTATGTCAGGATTTCATGTAATAAATTGTGATTGATAAAATGATACGATCAAAGTAAATTTCATGCAGCGCTTAGCAAAACGCATAAGTAGGCCACGCTCATAACATGTGATCAAGAGCTAAAATAAAAAGGTTATCTATCCAATACCATGCCTGAAAGAAGATACTATGCTTGAATAAAGTGTAAAACCAAATCAGTACTTTTTCTGCGTTTCCGAATGCTCCTAAAGCCTGTACGATACAAATCAAAATTCTTTTGAATGAACCCAGATCCAGCTGTTGCTATTAACATATTCACATGGGTAAAGCGGAATCTATCTGGAATGAATAGAGGGTTGAGAGGATGAGAAAAGATGAAAAAAAAAAAAAATACAAGAAAGGCAAGAAAGGCAACTAAAACCCAGATAGAGAGAGAAAACCAAGTTAACACATGATGAGTTTCTAGTTTTCTTGTTGTTGAATTGGAGGTAGGTAGGTGAGGATTGCAAGTATAAGGATCGGGTAAACCCAAAAGGAGGGAGGGTGGCTCCCAAGTTCGTCACTCATATCCATAGTGATGGTAGTCGTAGATCACGTTTCGGGACGTGGATTTGTGTTGTATGAGGGTTGATGATGTATAAGTTTTTATTGGGCGAATGCTTTGCATCCGCTGTACGGCATCTAAGCGTTGGTGTTCAAGACGCCGAACGGGTTCTTATCCTTGACGTCAGCGACGTCAGCGGAAGGCTCCACATCCTCCTTGCTGAGCTTCTTAGCACCCTTTTTCACAGGGGAGAAACCCTGTTGCTCGGACTCCTGAGCAAGACGGGCCTTCTGCTTCGAGGACGCACGGGTACGGATGGGGGAGTTGTCGGTAGGCGTCTGCTGGACCTTCTTGGCGTTCGCACGGAGGGTTTGGACCTTGTTGATGGTCTCATCCTCAGTGGCCTCGCTGGTCTCACCGCTCATCTCCACTGACTTCTGGATCTCCCGGCTGACGCGCATCAACGCATCGAGACCAGCCTTCTCGGCGGCATGCATGTGGGTGGGCTGCTGAGGGCTGGGGTCTTTGCGGGACAGATATGAACGGATAAAGAATCGAACGAACAAATAGGTCAGAGGCAGGAGATAGGTAACGTTGAGCCAGATGGCAAAGCCTTGGCCGCTGGTGTCCATGCAGGTCACCATCGGACCAACGGGGAGCTTCGACACGGCACTGGGAACGTCAGGCTGACCGACATTCTCGGCGAGGCCCTCCGCGCCCGCAGCACGGAAACCGAGCTTCTTGAGCCAAGGGACCACTCCGGAGACAGTCGCAGCGGCAGCGGTCGCGACAGAGGCACCGGACTCAGTCGACTGGGGAGGGAGGGTGTAGTGAACGAAGAGGTACGCGGCGGCCATAGTGGTTCCAACGAGGAATTGAGTGATTTGCATGGAAGTCAACGAGCGCTTGATGATGGCGGGGACACGGATGCGCAAGGCAGTCAGAGTGTAGTAAGTGTACTAGCTCACGCGTCAGTATGTGCTACATGTTGATCATGAAATCATGTACGTACCATCATGGCATGGATAGCCGAGTTGACTAGGGTGAAGATCCAAATGGGAGGGGCAACGTAACGAATGCCTGCCCACATGCACATCATCGCACCGGCATGGTGGTACGTCTGCAGGGTGGAGCTCTTCTTGCCCTTGGCCAAGATAATGGCAGTATCCAGCACTTCGTAGAATTTGGAGAGATAGAAGATCCAACCCAAGTACGCAAGGCCCTGGTTCCACATGCGACCGACATCAGTCGGGTCGGGAACTCCTCCCTCAGCCAATTTGAACTCGGGGTTCCGAATAGTCCATTGATTGGCCAGAGGGTCGTACGTGGCGGCGTTTCCATAGCCCCGGGGGCCATTGATCTTGCACAAAGCGTCTGTCACACCCACGAGGCCATTAGGATCGTCCCGGTCCGGCCACGAGTTCCGGAATGCCTGGAACATGCCAACGAAGGTCCATGCGGAATAGATGGCTAGGAAGACATTGTGCAGGATGACGAAGGCCTTGAACAGCTTCGTCTGGCTGAATCCCCATGCTTTGTAACCGCGACTCTTGTTCACGCGATTAAGCAGGCAGACGGTGACGGCATAAACGCTGGCAATGGTGATGGGGACACGGATATCCAGCAATTGGTTGTAGAGATCGGCGGGGATGTTAAAGGGTTGATTCCATGTTGGCTCATCGATGTGAGGAGCAGGTAAGGTTGTGGGGAGTTCATTGGGAGGGAATTTTAATAAAGAAGCGGGTGGTAGGCCGATGCGCACGACGGCTGGTCCCGACGCGGTCTCGACGTTTAGATCGAACATGATGATTTAAGTAGGATTCCCACCCTGGGAGGAAGCCGACAACTGGTTCAATTCCGGATTCTCACGATGCCTTTTTTGTAATGGTTAGATCCTCAGTTGAAAAGTGAACAATGGTATAATTATAAGATCACGGGTGACAAAAAGGTGAATGGAAAAAGAATTCACAATTAATATATAGAAAAACGGTAAAAAGAAAAAAAGAACTATACTAACAAATTTTCCAAGGTTGAGAAAAAAAACCAAAATACAATGCGCCAGTCGCCCAGGAGCAAAGAGCGATTAAATAAGGGCAATGTCAATCCTTCTCGTGCATGAATCTCTTCAGGAGATACCCAAGAAAAATGATCGGCCAAAAAAAAAAAAAAAAAAAAAAAAAAAAAAAAAAAAGAAAAAAAAAAAAAAAAAAAAAAAAAAAAAAATTTAAGGTAGCAAAAGCAGCTGCAATTGGCGCAAAAAGAAGGAAGAACGGAGGAAGATTAAACTAAACAACGCTCGGCCAAACAAAGGCAAACTTCCAACTTTGAGGTCTGGGGTCGACCAAATGGTTTTGATCAATGAGAAACTGCGAATGTCTCCGGTGGTGGATCCCATCTGCATTTTGTTGGGAATTTCGACTGCTGGTGAACCTCGGCCCAACACTTACTCTTTTTTTTTTCCCTTATTGCCTGTCAAGGGTTGTGTGTGGACCGGTGCTTGTGAAGATATTCCGGTCCCTTCCTGGGGAATAGTCTTTGCATATCATTGATTCAATTATTGGTCTGATCGACCAACAGAAGGGCCACGAGCTGATGGAATGAACAGGGCCTAATGCATCCTGCAAGCCTCATGCATGATTCATTTCCAAAATCCAACCTATTTCTCCCCCAACCTCCCCCCCTTTGGCCGTTTTTAGATTGTATCATCAACCAATGGGCGATGTATACCGATCAACCGAGGGACGAGCCATGGTTGATCAAGCGTTAGAATAGAGCGGAAGAGAAGAGGAAGAGAACAGGAAGAGAACAAATGATCTCACCTGATCTCAGATGATCGACCTATCAGGGGCTGACTCAGCAACTCGCCACATGACTCGCAGATCACTATATCCGCCAAACCTCAGGCATCGACCACCTGACAGAGAAGGTTGAGTCCTTTATTCGTCTGTTGAGGTCACATTTGGACATATCATCCAACCTCTACTCTCGTATTATTCTGCATGAGCAGTACATATTATGTAGATGTCATGTATTGTGTACCACGGGAGGCCGCAAACGTAACATTCATATAGGCGAAAGTGAGAGAACGCTATATACATACGTGACACCAGTGATGGAAAAGACGCCCGAAATGATAAACGCCGGACAAGTAATGCTACAGCCGTGTAACCCACGATTTTGAAGCCCTGGTACAACCCACACGCAGCTCTATACTATCGATATGTACTAAATATCGCTCAGCGCGGTTTGGTGCTAAGCGGGACTGGTGGAGGGCTAGGAGAAGATGCAGTGACCGGTGGGGCTCGCATCCCAGCCTTCTTGGGAGGAGGCGGTGGTGGCGCCTTCTTTCGAGCGATAGACGCGCTGTCAACACTGGAGTTGGAGCGATTCAAGTTTGGATGCGGAGGCAAAGGAGGCGCCTGATCTGAATTGGTCGAGCCCTTCCGGTCATCGAAGAAATTGTTGACTCGTTGGGAGATGCCGTATTTCTCATTAAAACCGCTCAGCTTCTGCTTACCAGCCTGAATCTTGTCATCGTGTTTCTCGCGGAAGTCCTTGATGGAAGAAGTAGCGCTCTGCGCATTCAAGGACGAACCAGTAGTTCCCTCACGACTATAAGAATCTCCCCGGACCGGCGGGGGAGGGGCTGGAGAGGTGGAGGTGGAGCCGGTCCTCATTTGAGAGAAACGTGACTGCAATTCATTGACCGGCAAATTAGTAGTCGCGGGAGAATTACTGCGGTTCCCTATTCCCAACGCAGGTACGGACACGCCCGCCTGAGCAAGACGAGATGTAGCCCCTTGGTTGAGGTAACCATCGGAGGTCTGTTCTGAAGTCGGTTGTGAAGAGTAAGCAGGGGGCGGGGTCGGCGGATGAGATGGAGATGTGGAATTGGTCCGCGGAGGGATTCGAGGCGGAATGCTTGGCTTATTTCTAACGGGCGCAGGAGCAGAATCTGCCGGAGATTCCACACGTCTTACGGGGGGAGGCGGGAGAGTGCTCGGATCTACCCCAGTCCGGTTCGCACGATACGGTAATGGCGGAGGGGCCGGTTTCTGAGGTTCGGCTTCACTTTCAGTTTCTTGCTGTTGCCGAACATTCTGCTCGTGAATTTGTTCCTGGCTCAAGGGAGCACCTAGACCACTTCGATCAGGCGTAGTTTGGTTGGGGACCGCGGCAGCTCCATGGTACTTGATGTGCTTCGGCGGTGGCCCGAACGATGCCGGGTCTTTGAGTGCTGAGAGAGGTCTCGACACATGCTCTTCCCGCTCATCATCTTTGTCTTTCCCTTTCCCCATCCATCCCGCCTGTTAGATGAAAGGATACTGTTAGCTGATGCTAGTTTCCGGCATGGTTTTGTTAAAAATGACGCACCACTTGGTTGATTCCCTTGAAATCACCCCGCCAGCTTTCCTTTTTCCCTTCCTTCCCCTTGGGATGCCAGCCCTCTTTGAAGACCTTGTTGATGCCGCTCATTGTATGGATGAAAAGGACGCTCCCATTGAAACTTTGTTTATTTGGGACTTGTCCGAGGAGATGACGGAATGGGGAGACAAGCTGATGGTAGCGGTGATTGACGATAAGAATGTCACTTGTTTAAGTTGTCAAGGCTAAACCGGAAGGGAGTTAGTGCGGGAGAGTCATGTTATCTCCAATCTCCGGGTATCACGTGTGAGTTATCCATTGTTTATAAATTATGTACTGTACTATTTATACACTCATGCAGTATCACACTTTTTGCCCTCAGCACTAACAACATAACAACAATTTCGTCTTACCTTCACCTACAATTCAAGATAAACCAAAATGAATAAAAAAAATTTTAGTTTTTTCCAACCACTCAGCCTTAGCCAAGTATCTTGGCCCCCATGAAGGCACTGCAACGGCTAAAGTAGACTAAAATTGTCGGTTATCATCAGCCTCATCGCATTCTCCACTCACAGAACCATAGAATGACCAACCTTTCTCGCCTACGATTCCTAAGAATAACCTTGGCTCCACCAAGTAATATGCATATTCTTTGTTCCGGGAGCCTAACTGATAGCTTCAAAGACACACCAAGTTGTACAACTTGTCCGACAGGCTAAAACTTTCTGAGCCCGTCTTGTACGATGTGGAGGACGACTGCATCGAACCTATCCGATACACCCAATGATGGTGATCGGTTGGTACCCTAGTACCAGGGCAAATTTGCGCTGATTGGTAGCCAGTGTTACCCATCGTTGAATTAAAGCATTTCGTAGTCGAACTAACCAATACCTGTGAGAGTCTGCTGCGCCCTGTCAGCATCTAGCTATTCAGTAGTGTCCTTCCTTTATCTTTAAGCTAAGTCTCTTTGCAATTCTTGGTTCATGCTTCTCACTTTTATTCTCCGCTTCGTGCTACCCATGCATTGGACTGAAATGAAAACACCAGTCCGCCTCGTCCCTGATCTCGAACCTTCCACTTTCACCACTTACTTATGTGCAGCAACTTGCATCCTATATATGACAAAATCGCACACAACCACTCACCACCAACCTACATAGATCCTGTCTGCCCGCCACAGACCCGCATCCTGGCTACACTGAAACAAGCCAAAGGCTCAATGGGACTAAGACCTCGCCAATTCCCAGCAAAGCCAACCAAAACCAACCCCACAAGATGATGCGGTTGACCCCAGAACCACCGGAAGGCCTAATGACAGAGATCTCCCCATCTCTGCCCCATGAGGAACTCTCTTGCTGGTGGTGCTTCTTCACCCAACCAAAGACTCCAGTCGCGAGCGCGCCACCCAGCCCGACACAGTATCGAACGGGCCCAACAACAGCATACATGCAGACCACGGTAGCAGCACCAACCAAAGCCCTCTCAACCGATGACTTCCAACTCGACACATCGCCAGTCATCATATCAATCCGCCCACAAACCACCCCATTCCCACCACAACCAACATCGCTCATCACAGCCATAACCACCACCCCGCCAGTCTCACCAGAGACCCTAAAGACCACCACAACCACCCAAAGAACAACAACGCCAACAACAACCCCACACCAAACAACAATCAAAACAACAGCAAGTCCCTCAACACCACAACCCACACTCCAACCCCAAACCGACCATCCAAACCCAACCGCCCAAGAAACAACAGCAACAAGCACACCAACGCCCGCCTCAAACCCCACAACCCTAAGCCCAGCAACAAAGCTCGCCATCGCCCTCCCCATAACCCTAATCGGACTAACCACCCTCGCAACCCTCTTCTACCTCCTCCTCCGCCGCCGCCGCACAGCCCAAAAAAGCACCCCTACAACCCCACAATCCCACGCAACCATCCTCCCCAAACCCCCTCCCCTCTGGGACTTTTCTCGCCCCTCCCCCGAAACCCCAACTTTCCACCCCAACACACTCCCAGTCCCACAAACCACCACACTCCAAACCATATACCCCCACTCCCCAGTCCTCAGCCGCTTCACAGAACAAGTCGACGACGACGACGAAACAATCACGCCCTCGCCGCCCCTCACAGCCCGACACACAGACGCAGAATACCCCCCCGGCCCGAACTGGCCTCTTTCGCCGTTCGACGATCCCCGCGACGACGTCGTCTCCGTGATCTCCTTCAGCGAGAGGAGACGGACGGCGCGCGTCCCGGAGTCAGAGGTGTCGTCTATTTCGTCCGTTGCTTCGTTTGAGGAGTTTGTGAGACAGGCGCCTTTGCGGTTTTAGGGCGGTTTTAGGGTTATGTTCCGGAAGGTGGTTGTGTTTTTGTATTTGTTTGTTTTGTATTTGTTGAGATGAGATGGATGAGTGATGGATGAGTGGTGGACATGGTAATGAGATGACATGGAATATAGTGTAAAGTAGATACTGGTGAAAACGTGACATTTACAAAGCCAATAATCGCTTATATACATAACTTTTAAGCTATAGATGGTAGACAAATAACTAATGATATGTACAGTTCAGGGTGTGAAAAGAGAACAAGGGGAAAGGATCTACCGCCCACCACCGAAATCAGGCTTATACGCCAAAACCTTGCCCCTCATTAACTCCCTCAGGGCCATAGTAGCGTACTGGCTGGAGCCGAGCTGGAACTTCAACACGACGGCCACCTTGTCCTTGGGCTGGGATTCTTCAGGCGCGGGCAGCTGCCCGGTTAAGGTGTCGAGGTCGGTCTGGACAAACTGGGCGTCGTCTTGCGAGTACAGCTTCACATCGGCGGAGTAGTCGGGGCCCATGCGGCTGAGGAACTTGCGGTAGCTGCCGCTGAGACTGACGTCCTTCCATTTGCGGCGCATGTCGAAGGGGTCGAGGCCGCCGCCGCGGGGGCTGCCCATGAAGGACTTGTAGAAGTCTGTCATAGCGTTGGCTGGGTAGAGGATGTCGAAGCCGGGGAGGGGGAGGACGACGTCGAAGATGGTGTATTTGCCGCTGGCGGCTTCGGCGGCGGTGAGGGGCCGGGCGCGCAGGAAGGCGTCGCCGGCGGCGTAGGCGCTGTCGTCTGCTTGTGGGGTGATGATGACTTCGCCGTCTGCGTCGACGGTGACCGCGGGGCCGGTGGAGCTTTCGGTTTTGTCGACGTGTTCGTGGATGAGGATGAGGTCGCCTTCTACGACCTTGTCGCCGTAGAGACGCCAGCGCTCGCCGGCGGCGAAGTTCCACACGAGGGATTGGTAGGCGTGCACGTACATCAGGCGGAGGTTGCGGGGGATGGCTTGCAAGGCACCGAGGTAGTCGTTGCGGGAGCGGCCGAGCTGGCGGATGAGGTTGGCCTCGGCGGAGAATTTACGGGGGAGCTTCTCGACCGCTTCGCTCACTTTGCCGGCTGTTTGGAAGAGGTGGATGGCCTGGGCGCGGGCCTTGTCGTCGGAGCTGATCATTAGCGTGGAGCTCTCGCCTTCTTGGGCTGCAGCGAGGACGTGCGGGCTGTAGTCGAGGATGGCGTCGCAGGCGCCCTTGAAGTCGCCTTTCAGCATCTTTACTCCGATGGTGTCGGTTCGGGTGGCGAAGGTTCCGAAGCGCTGCAAACCGTAGTAGTTGAAGTAGCCCCGTTCGCGGAGGTTCCGCAAAGCCGTGGACACGAGCTCTGTGGCCTTTGCGACGGCGGCGTCTTGATCCTGGAGGTCGATGCCAGGGATGTCACATTCACGTAGCGTGATAACGAACTCGTTCCCAGCGAGGTCGCCCAGCTCCAGGCCGTGTTTGCGGTACTCGAAGTCGCCGACTGCCGCGTTGCGCAGGGTCGAGTTGAGCTTCGCGAGGCGGTCGGCATGCACACGGGTCGCGCATGCTCTCTGCACTGTCACTCCGCGTCGGTCCTTGGTACCGGCAAACTGGAAGCTCTTGGGGTTCAAGCGAAGTTGACGTGCGATGAACGAGATGACTTCCATGGTATCCTTGTTTTCCTTGTGGATTGTGAAGTGGAGATAAGGGCCTCCGAGCTCATCCCAGTTGACGCGACCGCCGGGGTTCCGACCACCTTCACGGGCGCCCTGCGCCTTGCGCTTGTTGCGGTTCGCGGCCACCGAGATGGTCATCATACCCTCAGCATCTGTCGATGATTCGAGCTGCGAGCTGAAGATACGGCGGATCGCCTGGTGCATCTGGATACGCAAGTCACGATCATTGACGACGACTGTTGGGAGTTTTCCAAATTCGCTTGGTCTCGCTTTTTGGTTGGACAGAGTGCGCTTGTGCAACGACACGATCTTCTTCGCATGGTCGCCGAACTGGGACTCCAAGAGCGCCTTGTCCTCATCTGACAGCTGAAACTCGGGGGCGGGGGGCTCTTCGTTGGACGGTTTGTCGGCCGCGGGAGTCACCTCTGTGTTCTCTTGTGGTTTGGTCTCCTCTGAGGGCTCCGTCTTTTTGGCCGCATCTGTGTTGTCCTGGTTCGATTGCGAGGCAGGGAGGTTCCGCAGATGTAACACTTCGCCGGAAGGGAGGATTTCATTGACCAGGAAATCGGTATATCTAAACACAAAACAAAACAATCAATCTCATCATCTACCTTGCAGTTTATCGAGGTGGTAAGATGGAATACCTCTTTTTCAAAAGACCAGCAAATCCCTCATTCTCAGCGCTCACAAACTCGGTGATACCGACCTCGGCTTCCCTCAACGCCTGAGCATCACTTTCGGAGATTGCCGCAGCTGCAGGGGGAAGTGCAGCTTCTTCAGTCGAAGTGTCATTGTCGACCTTAATGCGCTTACGTGGCGACTCGACAATCTCAGGATTTTCCATGTTGAGGGCGAGTGGGGAAGCTGATGTCAAGATGAAAGCGGGCTGGGAAACGGAGTTAATCTGGAGAGTTGCGAGAGGTTTTTTGTTCTCCTCCGCCCGAATCGGGTCTAGCGCTGCCCTAGCCCTACCTTGTCCTGTTTCAGACTTGAGGTATATTATATATACATTGTTCATTCTGTATTGTTAGGGAGTTTGCCCCGAATTTTGAGGGATTCACCGGTAGCTGTCTATATATGCCGTCATATAACTATCAATCTTGAGAGTATAGCTATTATTTTCATGGGTATAAATACCAGATGATTTCTCCTGCACCATGTTCTCCCTCCAGGTTGAGTCCACGCCAACTTTCCTAAGCTCGTTGAACCCTACAAGACAGAAAAGACAGAAACGATATCACCTAAAATGCCTCACCGAGAGACCGGCCTCCACACCTTCCTAATGACCATGAATGAACAGAGCTTGAACGTTCCTCCGTTTCCCATTGAGGCATTGCCACTAGGAGACCCCAACAAAGAACGGGCCTGGATTCCCCTCGACTTTCCATCTGACCTAAACACCCGCGACATCGTTAAACAATCCCATGGCCTCCTTATCAATATGATAATATACAAATCATATAATAACCTCGAACGTGATTACAACAACTTCGGAAAGGACCTTAGCCCTGGCCTGAAGTGCATAGTTTACCGCTTCGACTTCGACGATGATTATTGCCACGATCTATCCCTTGATTACAGACTCCGTATACTCATTCGTCTAGTCAGGTTTTAAACAAAGCTCTACCCGAGGTCAATGATTCCGATGAGCTTCCACTTAGCATAAGGTCCCGGGAGCCAGACCAATCGTATCAGCTATTCATTTATGACGCCAATGAATATAAGGAGACACACTCGGAGAGCGGCATATTTGGTAATACCAATATCACGCTTGAAGGTCCATTAGGGTTGCTAGTCCTGCAGGACACTGACTCAGATGAAGATTGAAATGTATATTGGTGGTTTACTCGACCATCCAAGCTACAGGACATGTCGGATACATGGAGGTGCAAGGCTCGAGGTGCCCAGTTGATTTTTTAGCCAGATGGAAAAGCGTCAGACTTTAGAATGGACTACCCAAAGACGTAGCGCGCATGTGTTTAGTTAGTGCTTTTAAGGAACAATATGATATGCACCTCAAGCTTCCCATTACCATAGCAAACACCGTATGAATGCAATAGTAACATAACAAAACAAAGCCAACAAACCTCTTTGAGCGCATACACATGTAACCGTCACTAGGGCTTCTAAGAACGCTGTCATCTGATCAAACCAAACAGTCTGGGTTTCCTGGTACACAAAGCCTTTGTCACACCAACGAAGACAGCAGACAACAAAGAGATGCGTGCACAATGACCCAGCATTAGCTCTTTCCAAAGAATGAAGTGTGCAACCAGAAAGTTAACCAGGGGATCTAAGCTGATGTCATGGCGTTGGACAATGTGGAAGGTGCGAGAGATAAAGAGCTTCCGTTCACATATTGTGTAAGCGTACCATGGTGTGAATTAGGGTATTTTCCAGAGTCATATAAAGTCTCATCCAGCCTACCATATTTATGTATTTATCTATCTCTTGATTTTTGGCAGATGCAGCTGTACAATTTGGTCTAATCCATCTCCTTCCATCTGAACATCCATCTGAACAAATCCATCACGAAGAAACGAAAAACACAGCACCAGCAACCAATAAATCCACAAATATGAATCACGCCGCAGAGTTACGCAACGGTTCCAAAGAAAACACCCCCAGAGACAACCCACAACAGGACCCAGAAGCACAGAGTGATATCGACCAGACAATAAGAGATTTCCTGGATAGAGGCATTGACGCTACACGCGCTCAGCCAGAGAGTAGGGCAACGTACGACCCGCTCTTCGAAGAAGAACCACAGCAAGATCAGATATGGGTTTGGATTCTCGTCAACGTGAACACTCCTCTAAATCTCCACGAAACAGTCATCTTTTGCATCGGGTATATCTCCCAGAGGATCCTAGCTGAGGGGCCGGATGGGACGAACTTACAGAACCCTTGGTGGGGAGAAACAGCTACCGACCAGAAACAGATGGTTTTCCGGCTCTCATTTCCTCATAGAAGATTTAACGCGCGTAGTAGCGAGGTTCTTCGATTTCTAACCGCTGTCTTAGACTCGGCGACTTCTGGAATCGATGATAGCAAACGGCTTCCGTTGGTTATTCGGGCGGCGGAGTGTGAAGTAGTTGTTTATGAGTATGGGACTGTGAAAGAGGGGGATTTGGCCCTGGCATCTGGGAGCGTGGTTGAGATCAGTCAACCCGTTGCTGTTCCTGACGAGGTGTGTGGGTTTCACGGTTTGTATGTTCACGATTCGAAATATCATGACCAGCCCTGAATATATACCATACCGTCAAAGTGTAGATACAAACTATTTGGTCCTACGGAGCTTTATTCGATCTTACACGATCAACCCCAATAGATTAGACAGCGGTAGTAAGCTAGTTGCGACGAAGTTCAGAATCCACTGTAAATAGCGCATAACCCTACGACGTGGATCAGCATGTGCAACATTTGCCCAACGATCAGTCACACAAAGGTAACTGTTATAATCTTGACCAGCACCATCAAAGAAAAAAAAAAAGCTGCTCATACTAAACCGGCAAATTCCGCAAAGATGATTCTCATAAACTAGCAACCACCGTTATCAATGTAAAAGACTCATACCAACCGGCATATTCCGCAAAGTTGTTCGCGAGTGAAACTATCCAGAATATAACAAGTTACACACCTATGCGACTTTGCCTTCCGATGCCCCAGACTCCAGCAGATAAAAAGGGGCATTACTGCCACTATACACAGTCCTCTCATCCCCATCAGCACCCCTCGCCTCCCCAGAAGAAGAAAAGTCCAGAATCGAAAAGCATACGCTCCAAGCCTTGAGCAATTGGCCCTATCACCATGAACAAAGAATTACTAAACAATGACAATCCCCCACTCCAAGACAAGGGCCAATCCATCAAAGAAGTCTACCCAGACCTCTACTACGAAGATGACAGCAAACTCAATCAACCCACCAAGGTCCGTTTCTTCATCGACGTGCCCAGAAAGGCCACGAACTTCGAGATTCTCACCCAATCAATCAGCACATTCAGCGACATGAAGGAAAAGGGTCTCCTATGTAATCCAGCATCCCCCGTCGAGAAGGGGCTTAAGCGGATCAGCTACCACATCTTGGCTGGCTGCCACCATGGCGGTCTTTTGTTGGTCGATAACTTCATCAATGTCTTGATCAGAAGCAGGAAGCACGTAGGCAAGTGCAAAGACGATGAGTTGCCTTTGCCTCTTCGAAGTGGCGACGGGAAGGTTCGTGCTTTGATGAGTGAGATTACTTGGGAGAAAAAGGGGGAGGAGGTGGTGATTAGTGATGTTGATGCTGATGATGTGGACTATATGGGCTATATGGATGAGATGGGCGGGATGGGCGATATGGTTGACATGAATTGTATAGATGATAAGAATGATATGGGTGGTACGCGTGATATGGGTGATATGCGTGAGACGGATGTTAGGGATGCTCTGGAGCTTACAGGTGGTGTTGAGGCCAAGCCTTGGTCACCTCTGGATTAGATCCGTGAAATTCCTTCCTTTTTTCTTCTCTTTTATGTACTTGTCTTTCCTATCTTGGTTATAGTCAGTATAGTGCAGATAGTACTGAAAGAGACGACTGTCTTTCTTTACTTAACATATGAATCCAAGAAAACCATTGTAGACTCTTTCATCTCCAATAAACTCACCAACCCTTTCTCTCGAACCCTAAAACCCAAAACAAAAACCCATTGTACAAAGCACCTCCCCCAAAACCCAACTATAAATAGCCCTCCCACCCATATCCACTCAACACCCCATCCGACCACCTATACACGACCCCCTATACTACACCACCCACCGCAAAATGTCCCAAAACCAACCCCCCCAAACAGGCCTACCCCCCACCATAAGCACAATAATGGTCAAACAACCCGGCCACAACCCAACAGTAGAAGTACACCTCGACGTCGACGAAGGAACAAGTTTCACCGATTCAGAAGACATCCTCTGCGCCATGAAGCGAGAACTGATGCTCGTCCGCGGCGACTATGGCCCCGTGCGACATGCAGCCGTTCAGCCGCAGAAGGGGAATCGGCCGCGGATTCTGCTACGGTTTACGACGGCGGCGCGCACGACGCGCGGGGTGTACGCGGATGTGGAGCGGGTGATTAGGGCGTTTGAGGAGATTCTGGCGTCGAGGACGGTGTCGCGGAGGTTGTTTCGGTTGCCTGTTATGTTGGACGGGTGGTGTTTTGTTGATAGGGTTTGTTTTGACGGGGAGAAGAAGGGAGATTCTAGGGGACTTGAGTATGCTGAGTTTAGTGTGAGATCTGCTGGGTATGAGTCTATTGAGGATTTTTGTTCAAAGGTGAAACTGGACAGTCCGGTTCGTTTTTGAATGAATGTTGGTACGAAGAACAGGCATGTTTTATGAATAGGTTTGCTTAATTCCTGTGTCTAACTCAGTTCAAACAAGAAGCCACTTCAACAAGATAACATAAAACAGAAGTGTGTTGAAAACACCAATGATGATGGTGAGATCATCACTCCGTCGTTGAGTCTATCATTAAAAAAAAAACATAGTCTATGCATGTTAAAGTACATAGGGTATCGCTCATTTCATCGTAACAGGTCATTTCCCTTTTGTGTCGGTTTAATTGCGGCTGTCGTATCATTTCTCAGGTCGCATTGAATGTTTCAGATCGAAAACAGATGTATTAGTAGTAGTCTCGGTATCCCGTGTTGAACTGTCGGGACATGTCCAAGTTGAATTGGTATCAGTTTGACTTTACCATCCGGTTGCGAAGAGCCAAAATGTCCATAGGCTGGGAGCCACTGCCTTCCCACGCGGCCTTTATGGCACAAACCATTCCCCAAACTGCTTTCCGAGCCTCTTCTCGGTCCTTTCCAGCATTAAGCAGGGCCTCGTACGACGTATGCGTGTGTCGAATATGAGCTTCCACCGCTAAGCCTGCTTTGCGTTCATCCGGCACATACGTGGTACGCCCGACCCGACCCGACCCCTTTAAGAATGCGTGGTCGAGAATGGTCTCCAGAGACTCAGTCGGCATCAGGGGGAATTGAGTGCACAATACATGTCGTGCATGGGCTAAGTCTTTCGCGTCTCGAGATTTAACAGCGTTAGCGCGTGATTCGGCGGTCGCAGCGGCAGATTCAACGACGCCGGTGTAAATGTCAGAGGGAACCCGGATTCCGATGGTTCGTCTTCCTGTATTATCCTACAGCTGATTAGAACCCGCACTGGAACCGATGAAGATCCTACTTACATAAATCAAGTAAACGATGCGCTGCGATTCTTTGGTTTTTGCCCGGCAATTCCGAGTGACATAGACATCGCCCTTGGCAACAAAGACATATCCGTGGGGCATAGGTTCCTTTAAGAAACAGTTCTATTCACATATTCATTTCGGTTAGCGAACCAAGCGTACACCTCACACGCGCTAGTAACTGCGGGTTGAACAAGGGTCAAACCCCAGTATTTATACATGTAAACTCCTTGTCGGATAAGGAAGTCCACGCACCTTCTCTAAAGGGTCTGTTGAGTGCGGGATCACCCCGGATTTCGAATACTTCCAAAGCCGTCCACTGGCATTACGGTCTGCACGCTTTCTGATTTTGCTGTTACTACCAACGCCGAAAAGGACGGGGTTGCGATTGCTTGTAAAACTATCTCTGCGAGCCTGTGCTAGAATGGATTGAGGCGACTTTGGAGAAGTTAAGTTATTCGTACGATTTCGGTTTCTTCTGCGGCCGCCTAGTTTCCTGGAGGCACTCCTTCGGGATGTCCGATTCCCGGATGCCATTTTGGTTGGTTATGGATATCAGACACTGTTGGAATATTTTCAAGTGAATGTTGAGACTTTGAGATGAATTTTAAATAAAAATGAAATAAAATAAAATAAAACAAAGGAAATAATAAGTATGAGATCAAAACTAGGAGTGATGAGAAGCTGAGGATCGTCGCCGTGCAAAGTAGATACGAAATAGCAAGAATAAGCCGTTATCGCCTTCAAGGCAATAATTGATAGTTAAAATAATATCAAAGAAATTGATAAGGAAGTTGCAAAGATGAGGAGCAACTCAGACAGCGAAGCAAGAAGAAGACACCCATGACGTGGATTGGGGAACAACTGGATAAGTCTAACTCAGCAAACCATTTTAAGGTTATAAGGGAAAGGGAAACATGCATGGAGCATGCCAGATGAGAGTCGATCTTGTCGCTTTTCTGCCCAAAATCTCTCCATTTCTAAGCGGTCAAACTCCGACATTCCGACCGTGGCGGTGGCACAGCGTAGTTGTGGCTAGTGATTTATGCCTGTGTTCTCAGGCATTGACGATATTTACTTTTATTAGTGCAACTACTATATACCTAAGTAACCGCCTACAAAGAATTCTCGTTTCTTGTCACACTTTCAAACAATGCCCCTATGAGTGTTCTAATCACAGACTTATCACACATACATTTCATACATCTATAATAGCAATTCTACATTCAGTCCAGAAAGGCTTTCGAAATTCTCTAGTCCAACCAAAATGTATATGCTACTAAGTAGTGAACGATGTTCCATGTTTCTGTCAATTAGATACACTCGGCCGGTATAAACTAGGTTCGTAAACTATCCTTGGTCACCCTCTTTCATTGAAACCTTAGGACGTACCTAATAATATCATAAAGAAATATACTACTAGTGGAAAGTATCAAAATAACAACAATGAAGGTCAAAACAAACGAGTCATACTATTATTAATATTCCGTGCGACGTGAGATCTTTCAACGAGCAAACACAACTTCCAAGGCGCAAACTGTAAGCTGGACCTGGCAGTCAATTGTTGCCGAATACTTGGGAACCTGAGTTAAATTGGAACATTAATCCCGGTGCCCAGCCTCAGTTTACGTTGATAACATCTTTTGCTTTGATCTATAGACAGAGCAAAGCTAAGCATTAACTTTCATCACAGACTGTATACATTCTGGTGCCAGCCAATACTTTCACGGACTGATAATCATGCATCAAGCAGCTAAAGTGTCGTTGCATTGAAGGGGCCGCAGCCCTACAAGGGATAAGAGACAATTGGTCCATACAAGCAATATTCGCCGGGGCATGGGATACGAGGGGTACATAAAGCCCTAAGATCTACCCGACACGAAAGACATATTCAAGTAAGGCGAACCATATGTCTGACAACCCCGTGGACACCTGCCAAAGCCCGACGATCGACCCTTTGCAGTATCTAATGAAAGGAGATCCCTGCTCCTATAAAACTTCTTGAGTCAATGTTTCTGCCAGTTGGCTCTTATCATCTGAGAATCCAAGTGGGGTCAAAAGTTGGTTGACGTATACATTATAGCAAATAGTAATACGTTTGGTGGGAGGGATTGAATATATTTGGGATCATGAGCTTTGACCGTCAGCTTTTTATTTATTGTAAGAATATTAAAGAATCGGGGTTGGTCGAGCCGAGTCTTACCGGAGGAAAACGGTCACAAAGAAACAAATAGTCAGCGGTTCAAATTTGGGAGGGGAAATTACTTGGCTAGCAATTAGAGGTATGTGTCAAACCATCAGCCAATATTTCTTGATCTCCACCAGATAGTAGCGGCAGGTATGGTGATCAAACTAGGGTACACCTGGCATCTTCTACTAAGACGGAGTGCAAAAAGGATGGGTGAAATGACCGCGAGGATAGCAGGTTTGCAATATCAATCTTGGCAATAGATTCTCCTTGCTTGATGTCTCCAACCTTAACTACCAGTAAACCGAACCCGGGCGGCTGTCTCCGTGGGAAAGAACCAGGCAGTCACCTAGGCTGCAGCGTGTCCATGTCAGGGGGCTGTGGGCATTATTATTAGGGCAATGCGAGGATATGCACGATGCACAGCTATTCCTGCGGGATTACACAACAGGCCGCTACTAGCTCGCTGCAGGTCCCAATGCTCGCGTGCATGACTAGTCAAGGTTTAGTGTCTAGTGATTGTGGTTTGTGGTTGAGTCAGGAGCAATGCCGACCGTACAGGGGAGATATTGTGGCAATAACTGGACCAAAATAAATAAATAAAAAGAAAAAGAAAAAGAAAATAGAAAATAGAAATAGAAAACCGACGGTCAGTGAGGATAAGAAGAAACTTGTTGGTCATCGAATAATATGATCGCAACACCGCGGAGCAACTTCGGGACCAATGTTGATCACAATCCATTTGTATGTCATATTATTGCACATGACTTTAGTGTCTAGTATCCAGAGGGCAACCCTTGTCAACCTATCGTGAGAATGTCCAAGCGATCAGTAAACCGGAGTTTCAACCAGCAACCCCTCAAACTAAATCCAGGACGGATCTGCTATATTATTGGTGGTTTGAAACCCTGTTAAAGGGGAATGCCGCAAGTCTAGATTTCGTGTCAAATTCGATCTTTTAGGGGCCCAATCGCTGATTTACTAAAAAGGGTTATATTAGTTTTTTAGTCGATCACGTTGGTCAATTGATTTAGCTTCCGGTCAGCTTTTCATCTGGCGGTCTGAAAGAGATTGAAAAAGCATTCTTTTCCTCTCCTAATCAATCTTCCGAAGCTAACGGTCAGGAATGAAATAGTAAACTGGATTGTTTGTTCCCGTTTAATGTCAAAAAAAGAAAGAGAAAGAATCAAGGTTGCTAGTGAAATTGTACGCCTTTCCCGTAGATAGTTGGAGGTCCACTGGAAAAGAACCATTTTTTTTTCTCTCTCTTAACAAGGAATATTTAGACGCGTACAAAGTACGGAGTAACTATCTACATGATGTCGTCATCTGGTTCCATTGTTCTCCTTAAGTCCGTGGGGTTAAGGAAAAGACAGACCGATCAAGAGAGGCTGGAGCTGAAAAGAAAGCTAAGTCTTAGTTGGGGCCAGAGTCCACTGGTTGGACAAGCAGCCCAGTTAAAGGGCAACCTCCATAGTAGCAATTCGACGTCGTACTAGACCATTACTAGTAACCAGGGTCAATCTTGTCGTCCGCCCAATTCGGTCTGGATCGACAACTTCTCGTAAGGAGTCTTGATTTTATTCGAACCTTACGATACTTCTTCCCGATCTCATCGACTTTTCAATTTGAAACAATATCTAAAACACGCCCTCAAACATTAAATCAATCCCAATTCTTAAGACTTCTCTCGGTTGCTTTGGACTGATATCATCATTCCCCCCCACTCTCGAATAGGTTTTTATGGCGGAGGAGACGGGTTGGCAAGGCAAACCAACCACAGTGAGCCAGCAAATAGATCGTGCTAGAATTTGAAGATGGGGACGGACGATCCACGGAAGAAGGACGGCCGTTCCTTGTCTCTGGAACCAATGGCGCCTCACAGAAAGACGTCTTCGTCGGGGATTATCTCCATCGTTGAGATCAGTCATCTCTGGAATATCAAAATACGATTTCAATTTTTGTTGAGTAGGGTTTACATTTTCTACCTATCTGTTTCCGGCGTATGTATTGTATTGCACCATCTCTTGTTTTTTTGTTTTCATTTGAGCGATTCAGTTTCTCTTGAATTACTACGACTGTTGCAAGTTTCTCCCGTCCCGGATACTTTCCATACTGGTATCGCATATCAAAGGTACCGCAATGATACCTGACAGAGTAGTCGAATGACTGAGGATGAGGATGTATGTAGGATGTGAGTCGGTACAACAGTATGTTATTGGTAACTTGTCTTACATATTTACGGGAAACTGCAAACCCCCGACATGATTCCATACTTCTTCAATAATTTTTTCCTTAATCAACATATCGCCCCGGACTATACGGTCAAGAAAGCTATAATTAAATTTTTCCTACTAGGTTATAGCTTCGAACAGCTATCCATGTCTGCCTCATCACACCAAACAACGTTCTCCACCCGAACAAGACACCATACTTAAAACATACAAAAAAGTGGAGGATCATCTGTTTTGAGGATTTTTGATTTGATTACACCGGTTGGGCGTTCAGGATTATTACCCGGAACGGATTAAAAAGTACTGTTATTTTTCCTACAAGATCGGATCTTGTTTTTATAAGTATTTCATAATCCATCAAATAAGAAATTAGTTAAGGGAAGAAAAAAAAAAGAAAAAGGAAAAAGAGGTCCCATCCAGTGGATCTAAAAAAAAAAAAAAAAAAAAAAAAAAAAAAAAAAAAAAAAAAAAAAAAAAAAAAAAAAAAACCTCTCAAATTATTACTAAATTACAAACAGAGAAAAAGAAAAACACAAAAAATCCCCCTCTTGCAATTAATTCTTCTTGTCTTCGGTCAACCTTGAACAGCCTTTTCTCCTTTCAATTTCAATTCTTACCTTTCACTCTACTTTTTCTACAACTTATCTCTATCTCGAATCAAAGAAAGTATATCATAAAGGGAACAGAGACAGGTAACACTGTACACATTCCAACGTTTCTCCCTTTGTCTAGGAGAGCTCCCCATCAGAACCTTCCTGCCAACCTTCTACTCCCTCGACGTCCTTCTCCTTCGCCCTCTCCTCCTACTCGTCCTACAACCTCCTCGCCTTTTTTTTATTACCCCCTTTTCACTATCAACAAAAAAGCCCAAAAACCTATTATGCTTTAAGTAAAAGAGAGAGAGAAAAAATTTTTAACACCGAGGGTCCAACAAGAACATCTTTTCCAGCTAGTTAATCTTCTAGCTTCGGCATCAAATGAACTTGTGGAGGCATACTTTCGTTGGCCAATCGATCCCTTCTGAACCTCTCCGCTCACACATTCTTGACGGCTCCCAAATATCTGGACATCCTTCCAGAGGGTTGCCTGGCAGCTTGCGTTGAATGGTTGCTAGGATCACAGCAGCGTTGCTGACATGAGTTGGGATCACCCTGTCCACAGGTATGTTTTGGTCACCGTCTGTCCACTATTATTGACTTGATTCTTTTACCCTATGCGGGGCTGGTTGTTACGCACACCCGTTCTACACTCATTCTCTTGAAAATTACTCTTAATTCCAATTGCATTTCTCCGCCAATTTGTATTGTATTGTTGTTATCTATATCCACATAAGCATTTGCTCGGGCAATATCAATCTTATAAGCTGCGGAGCTCTAATCGGGCTCCGTCATATCGCTGCAAACCATGATACTGACAAAGCCCTCGTTCACCATTAGCTTCAGCTATCCCAACGGAGAACCTCAAACACCTACGAGAACTCCTCCGACTACGGTTTTTGGCGATCCTACTTTTCAGACGCCGAAATTTGAATCCAGCTTTTTCGACCCCAGAGTTACCTGGGATACTTCCGACCCCTATGCCTCGAGCCCCGAGTTCCTTCGAACCCCCCAGAAGTTCGGGCTGAATACCCCCTTGAACAACCCTCTGCGGTTATCCACTACAGGGGACTCGGAGTCGACAAATATCCGGACCGCAAAGGAATCGGACAATCAAACCGATACCGCCAGGCGTATCCGTTCGTCGAGACCAAATGGGCATACCGAAGAAGATGGACCCCGGACGGTGGACTCTGCCAAGTCAGCTGCCTCCATGCAGACACCGCCTCCCAGCAGTGCTTCGAGGAGGAAGGTGACAGGGCTTGAAAATGTCAACGGTACAGCGCGACGGCCCTCGGCTTCTAGTACTATTGGTGGCCACCTAGAGACCCCCAGTCGATTGATGGGCGCTTCACCCCGACTCTTCGGAGATATTCAAACCTCCCCAGATCCATTCCACCTGAACGGTTTCGACCCTTCAGCGTCTCCTTTCTTCCCTCAGCAGCGGTTGTTTTGGGACCATGACCTGGAGCCCCAGAACGGAGGACTGGGTTTGTCTGGAAACCATATCGACCTTTTTGACTCTACCAATCATACACTTCACATGACCCAGAATTCCTTACAAGCTTCCACAATCCCACAATTACCGGCCATTGACGGGGGCCTGGATCTGCCTGAGTTCCATGGTAATGCTTTTGGCTTCACATCTGCGGCACCCATCGATGCAGCCCTGTTTCCTGCACCCTTTTCCACCTCACCCCGACTTCCGGCGACCAAAGCTGAAGACCCGGCCATGTTCCTCAGTTCTCCTGCACGCCGCTTCGGAGGGCCTCAACCAACCCCTGAGAAAAGGTTATTTTCCAGGCCCGGTCGTCAGCCGTACCACCATCAGACTGAAGAATCTAAGCGGGAGCAGCTTCGGCGTTCTCAAAGTGTGCACCGGCAACTTGCAGCGTACGATGAGGATGATGAAGATGATGATTTTACTCCTCGGCAGACACGGCCCATGTTGACTCGCAGCCTGACTCACAGTGCGATATCCTCCCACCGCCCAGGACTTGGCAGAACGATGTCAACAACTAGTGGAGTTCGAAAAAGCCCGTCGAAGAGATCGTCTCCCACGAAGCCCCTACGGCAGCCGCTTCCCAGGTCAAGCTCGGCAGCTTCCAATCTTTCATCACGTTCCCAGTCCATAGTGCTAAAGATCGGCAAAGATGGCAGGGCGAAGACCGAGATGCACCCTGTTGCTGAAGCGGCCACAGGGCTCACAGATCCTATAACGGGGATGGACCTAGATGGCTCTGCGACTGAAAGTGAATATGACTCTGCAGATTTCTCAGAGTATCCAAGTGTCTCTAGTCGCAATCCGTCGATGGCCTTCTCCGACGCCGGTTCTCGACCACACTCGAAAGGCTCTCATACATCTACCGGAACTTCATCACATTCGGGCCGGACATCTCCGTGGGGCGGATCATCTAGAGGTCTAGCTAGAAAGCCAAACTACAGACAGACCGTCGAAGATTGGAAGCGCACGCCCAAACGACAGTCTATGGTCCTACCCTCAGACTTGGCGTACCGGAGTGTTAGCTCTATCCCGGCACCCCTTCCAGATTCCGAAGAAGAGTCGGGCGATGCCCAACATGCACTTCGGAAGGTGCTTCAGGACAAAGGCCGGATTCCTCGATCTCACACGGTGAACTTTGGTTCACGCACCAATCGTTCCTCACGCTCCATAGCACACCTCCGCTCTTCCCCGCCTCGGTTTGGTGCCGAGCTAGATCTGAATCTGCACGCACCGAATACGTCCCCCACAACCATGACCGACCCTGACTTGGCGACCCCGAGCACAGACCGGTACAGCAACCCAAGCAATGGAACCAGATGTATCTGCAATTCTATGGACAATGGTGGCCACTTGATGATTCAATGGTAGGGTGACCCATACCTTTCCGACTCTCACACCGTCGACTGACTTGAAGCAGTGAATCTTGCAGCCATTGGTTACATACAAAGTGCGTTGGGTTAGAACGGTCAAATTTGCCCTCCGTCTACGTTTGTGTATTCTGTGCCCAAACTCCCTCCCGGAGCAACCGGATTCGGGTACCTGTCGGCAGCGTTGGTCATGCACCCACATCGCCTTTAGCGCACAAATCCTACCGATTCCGATAAAGACCCTACCTTTTCTTTTTCATATCTATCTGTGATTGATTATGATACCATTCCTGTTGGAACTTTTTCTTTATCGATGGTTGGCCTGAGGTTTTCATCGGTCATGACACGTTCAGCGGCCGATGTCTACCCTCGTTTCCGCATTCTGTTGACGCATCTCCTTTGTTCGATATGCCACCTTCTTAGACATACCCCACATTTTTCTCTTCATTATTTATTTTTTTTCTTGAGGCATACATCTCTCCCACCATTGTAGCCTGGTGGGTATGTTTTTTTTTTTTTTTTTTTTTAAAACGCACCGTTTGGTGACACCTTTTCTTTTATGTGCGGATAACCTTTGATAATTGTTTGTATTAATTGTCGGGCAAAAGACGTGAGTGATACCTATGTACTGTTGTACTTATTGACTTTGGACAAGAAGACGAGCCAGTGGGTTCGTGGAGGGAAAGAAATGGAAGTCCTGTAATTATACACTTGATACGGTAAACACATTAAACAAGAATAAAATGAATACTGAAGAGCTCCGTCTTCGGACTAAAATTCCCGAACTCCACCCAAGGCGGTGAAGTTCCCCTTGGGGAACTCCGGAATTGGGGCATTCCGATTGGAGGACCTGGGATTCTTATCGGCTCACCGCCTCCGATAGCACGTGTGGTTCCTGGAAAATGATTTTCTTTTTTCTCTTTTTTTTTTGCTTGTCGATGACTCTTATTGTCCACTTCTCCGTCAGACGAACTTCTTTGCGCATTCTTTGGGCTAGCGTCGTTCTCACACATCCTCTTCGGTGTCATGTCTAGCTCAATTCCTGGAAATCGGGATCTACCCCCATCGCAGTATGATCTGACGACATACTGGGGCCGTGTCCGCCATGCCGCTGATATCTCCGATCCGAGGTGAGTGCCCAACATGACAATATGAAGAATCTCCGCTAATGTATGCAGGACGCTGTTTGTGTCTTCGTCCGGCCTGGAGAATGCCAAAAACCTCATATCCTCGTACAAGCAGAGCCACATCCCCGCAATGACCCCGGAGTTGTGGCGCGCAAAGAAGGTTGTGGATTCTACACTGCATCCAGGTTCGTTCTGCGAGATCATGTATCTGAATGAAATTAACAAAGGAAATTCCAGACACTGGCGAGCCCGTCTTCCTCCCTTTCCGCATGTCCTGCTACGTTCTTACAAACTTGGTGGTCACCGGTGGCATGCTTACCCCGGGACTGCAGGTAAGACGCTCACCCGGAATATGAAATTCCTTGGCACTGATCCAATCTCACTAGACTACCGGTACCCTGCTCTGGCAAATTGCTAACCAATCGCTCAATGTCGCCGTGAACAATGCGAATTCGAACAAGTCTACGCCCCTGTCCTACTCCCAGATGGGCAAGTCATACCTGATGGCCGTGTCGGCCTCGTGCTCGGTGGCCCTGGGTCTCAACGCCCTGGTACCCCGTCTGAAGGGTCTGTCGCCCAACACCAAGCTTATCCTGGGTCGTCTGGTCCCCTTTGCTGCGGTGTCCAGCGCCAGTGCTTTGAACGTGTTCCTGATGCGCGGCGAGGAAATCCGCCAAGGCATCGACGTCTACCCTGTGCTGTCGGAGCTTGAGAAGAAGAAGCGTGAAGAGACGGGCGAGTCTGTCCAGAGTCTAGGAAAGAGCAAGAAGGCCGCCACCATTGCCGTCGGTGAAACCGCTATCAGCCGTGTGCTGAACGCTACTCCTATCATGGTCGTGCCTCCGCTGGTCCTGCTCCGGCTGGAGAAGACGGCCTGGCTCAAGGCCCGGCCGCGCATGGTGCTTCCCCTGAACTTGGGGTTGATCTTCGCTACCTCTTTGTTTGCATTGCCCTTGGCGTTGGGAGCGTTCCCGCAGCGCCAGGCTATTTCCGCACAGTCTTTGGAAGAGGAGTTCTGGAGCCGCGGTGGTAAGGACGGGATGGTTGAATTCAACCGGGGAATGTAAGCTGTAGTTTTCTTCCTCTCATTTCTTCCTCTCATTTTATACTTTCCTCAATTTTGGTGTTGGGATCTTGGACACAAAAGTTCGGACCGTTATAAAGGCTGTTGATAGATTTTGTTTTACTTGAGCCTGCACTATGTGAACAATTGTTCACTATCTTGCGAGATGAATATATCCGCCCGTGGATGAGTACATACAACTATACGAAGCACATACTAAAGCCATCAAAAATCATAAACTCATGTTTTAACACTTTATTCTTAAGATCAGAAGAAATCAACTTCTCTAAAAACAATCTCCAGCTCCGCCGTTCCATAAAACGACCCATCCTGCTTGTATCGTCAAAACCAACTTGGTCCATTGGCCTGTAGGACGGCCGTTGAAGATGAACGATCTCGTTTCGGCGGTCTTGGAGTCGCTAATTAGTTTGCCTGAGTAGACACGCATTTTGCTGGTATGAATGGATGGCTGGTGTTGCGGGATACCTTCCGCTGGTCGGGATATGGTGTAGAGGGCTTTGGACTGGCGTATTGTGCGTGGGAATGGAATGTTTGCTTGGTGGATTGGCTGTAGGTCTGGGTTGCGGGGTAATATATTTGTATTTAGTCTAGAGGCGATAGAGACAGCTGTTTTGTTCAGTAGAGATGACAATCGGGGATTGGAATATGGTCTTCAGGTGATAATATCATTGATTTAGCTCTTGTTCAAGTATTCTGCAATGCAGGGTAAATCGATCTCTAGTATGGTTGTAGGGGCCTCTAGCATTTAATATGCTCGCTAATAGTGCAAGATATTCTCCAAGACATTCAAGGACATAATTAACCCGAACATGTAATTGAGAACTCTGGTCATTCGACATTGTATGTTGGATTAGGGCACTGCAGGTCATTAAATACTACCGCGGGCGTCGGCTACATAAATCTTTAGTTAACCCTTACCCTTGACGTCTCACAAACCCCAACCTCCCCCACCCCAGTCAGAATAATTGATAATATCCATCAAAGCAACACCAAAATGTGCGACGACCATTCTCCCGAATTTGACGAGTTCGTGAAGACCATCCATTTAGACGAGCTGCGCCACATAGCCTCGCAGTGTCGCGATGGAATATCTTGTCAGCTAGGCGCGCACACTATAGGAGGTAAGTAGTTCATAATTCTACCCCGGCCAAGACGTACAGTCCTTATCTGACAGTAATCAGGCTTCAACGTAGTCTACGAGTTAGTCTTCCCAGGCGAAACTATCTGGATGGCTCGCATCCCACTCCCCTATAACTGTTTCCAGCCTGAAGAAGTCGCCGCCTCATACGCTGCTACATAAAGGTATCTGGGGGAAAAGAGCACGATTCCCGTGCCCAAAGTCATCCGGCATAGCCTGCAATCCGACCCCGCGAATAAGGTCAATGCCACATATATCATCATGGAACGGCTTCCGGGCCATCAGTTGCCTGTTCTTGATGATGCGGAGGAAGATCCGGGAAATATCGCGCTCGCGCAGAAGGTGCATCAACAGTTAAGTGATATCATCCTTCAGTTATGTAGGTATTTCGTTTGTGTTGAGTCTGTTGACTAGGTTTCACGGTTGGTGAGCAAATCTAACTCGCTAGCAGCATCCTTTACATTTGACAAAATAGGCTCCTTGCGAGAGGACTCCCAAGGCAGGTTCTACGTCGGGCCTTACACCGATCCAACCGGGACGGCATATCCCGAGCATCGAGCAATCACGTACCAGACCCTCAGGCCAGATCTTAAGGGCCCCTTCACCTCCACGACAGAATGGTACCATGCTTTAACGGAACTGAATCGCAAATGCGCCCTGACGGACCCAGAGGGCGACAGAGACGAAGCAGCCGCCGAGTACGAGCTGCTCGCTGAATTCACAGACAAGATCCTCGTCGAGGAGTTCGACCACGGTCCGTTCGTGATCAACCATAACAATCTAACGATTCAAAATATCCTCGTACATTCTCCCTTCACCTTCCCAACCATAGTATAATGTATTACCCCATTCTAAAAAAAAGTAGGTCGACGACAACTTCAACATAACAGGGATCCTCGACTTCCCAGGCACCATCGTGCCTCTCCCATCACTATGCACATACCCATGGCTATTCAGCGACAACATCGCCGGTCTCGTCACCGATCGAGAAGCATACCTCGATATCTTCCTCGGACAAGAGTGTTCATACCCTTCGGCAATACATTCCCCTAACACCAGACGCCGTCTCATGGCATCAGCCGAAGCGCGCCAACATTTCGAGCTGGGCCTCTTAGGCCCATATACATCCATCTCCATCCGGGTCCTCTTCGAAGACATTCACGGCCGATCGCTCGACCCCGCTGTTGAATTCCAACGCATAGCGGAGCGTAGACCCTGGTTTGGGGAATTGGCGGACGAAAACCAAAAGTTTTCATGGCAGTGACTCATCTAGCGCTTACTTCTATCTTATCATATCTAGTTCTAGTATACCATGACTCATTCAACCACTATAAGTACAAACTCTACCTACCTAATCAAATACCACAAATCACTCTAAAAGTAGTATACAATGGAATTCACAACAGAAAGACTAGACATCAGACCCCTCCTTTTAACAGACGCAGAAGACGTCTACGCAATCCGCAGTTTGGAATCCGTCGCAAAATGGGGGTAAGCCATCCACCCAACACACAACATACTACTATACAAGAATAAAACTAAAAGAAACAGCCGAAAATCCACAATCGACAAATCCCTCTCCGAAACCGTATCCTGGATTCAAGGCCCAAGCCCTAAAAAGGCCTATATCCGCTTCGCAATCCGCGAAAAACACTCCCCCCGCGTCATCGGCACCCTAGGCGTGAATCTCATCCCCTCGCCCACAGCCCCAGAGGCAGGGAGTCGATGGGAAATCGGGTATGGGTTTCACACCTGTGTCTGGGGACGGGGGTATGCGACTGAGGCTGTGAGGGGGTTTATGGGGGTTTGGGGTGCGTTGAGACCTGCTCTGGAGGAGGGAGTGGATGGGGACGTGCGGGTTTTGGAGGGGTTGTTTGCTTCTGCTGATGAGCGGAATGAGAGGAGTGGGAATGTGTTGAGGAAGTGTGGGTTTGAGGTTGTGGGGGGGTTTGTGGATGAGATTGGGCGGAGGAATTTGGATTTTGGGGTTTTTATCTAATTTCCCTTTTTCTCTTTTCTGTTCTTTTTTTTTTTTTTTATCCTTGGTTATTTTTGGTTAGAGTTGGTTGTCTTATGTTGTGTATTGTATGTATGGGTATGTGTTTATGTAGTATGTACATGATTAGTTGAGATAGGTGGTTTGCGGGCACTGAGAATGGTTTCGAATGTTTCTGCTAGGTTTAAAATCTCCTCGTCGTGCCATGGTTGACCCATTATCTCAATGCCGATGGGAATGCCCTGCGGTGCAGAGGGTGTTTTTGGACTGAATCCTGCTGTGGGTCTATGAGTATATGGATAGTGTCTGGTGATGTAATACATACCAGGAATGCAGATTGCAGGCCTTCCGGTCAGCGCTGCGAGAATCCCGTTCCGTCCCGGCTGAGCCTTGTACCCTACCGGGGCGACGAGCTGTCGCTGGTGCGGGTACACCAGGGCTGTCAGGCCATGTTCTGCGAAACACCTGTTCACTGACTCCGTGAGCAGCTCTATTCGTTCTAGTCGACGGCGATACTCGGCGCTCGTGGGCGTGGATTCGCCGCCTTGCAGAGTCTTTTCAAAGACAGCGGTCATGGCGTCTTGGTTATATTCGCCGCTTGCTGCAATAGATGCCAGAGATGTATGAGGGGTTTGGACGGTTGGTGATTGGAGAAATGCGTCGATCAGCGTGCGAAACTCGTACGCTTGCATGTCCGCTTCTTCACGGAGCAAGGGGACATCCCAGTTTGGGTTGCGAGGAATCAGAACGACTTCGACCGTGGCTCTAGACTGAATTGAAGATAGCGCCTGGTGGATGACTGTGTTGACTGTTTTGCCCTCAGCGGTGCTATCGTCGCCAAGGTAGTCTTCGAGCATTCCTATTCTGATCTGCGGCGGTTCTAGAGAAGGCCGTGCTGTGCTAACCTTCACATTTTCCGGCTCGCCCTTGCTTCTCATCGCGTTGAATAATATCCGAACATCGTCCACGCTTCGACCCATCGGCCCGGCGACATCCTGAGTCTCCGTCACTGGGACAATACCCTGTCGGGAAATCTGGCCTTTAGTCGGCCGGAAGCCGACTATTGCACACGCAGAAGCCGGGGACCGCAGCGAGTTCATTGTATCGCCGCCACAGCCTACGAGTCCCATGTTGGCTGCCAATGCAACAGCTGTGCCGCCGGAGGAGCCCCCCGGGTGCGAGTTAGGTCATACGGATTTAAAGTTTGGCCGCCCAGGGACGAAAGCGTGATGCCTTCGAGAGAGAACTCGTGCAGATTCGACTTGGCGATAATGATAGCACCATGGCTCAGAAGGTTCTCCACGACTGTGCACGAACTATCGGTTATCAAAGAGCGGAGCGCTTTGACCCCAGATGTGGTCGGGAGAAAGGCGGTAGTGAAGGTGTCTTTAAGGACAATGGGCACGCCATACAGCGAGGGGAGGCTTACGTCGCCGTTGCCCATGGAGGCCAGCTCTCGGTCCTTCAGATGCGCTTCGCGCAACGCACCAGAGTTCACCGTCAGGATGGCTTTCAGGGTACTATTGTGCCGAGCTATCTGCGCAAGGTAGGCTTCTATGGTTGCGGCGCATGTTGTTTGCTGCCGGAGTAATGCTGCATGATACTGTCGAATGGTAAGCTCGTGAATACCAGACGAAGCACTGGTTTTAGTTATATTGTTGCCCATGATGGGTTGACGAATAGTTTGGTGGGGATGATCTCATAATATAAAAGTGAGGGGTTCTAGATGAGGGGAATTGTTAGCTGAAGTTCATGCACTAGTGTCGCTGACTCGCTATCGTCCTTGGGAGTTAGTTAAAAAAAAAAAAAAAAAAGTGGCTTTTGAAATATCCGGTAGGTTGATCACTCCCATATCTGACATTCAGGTAAAACTCCAAGGCGTGTTTGGGTATGCGTCGTATAAAAAGAAAGTGAGTATCAAACAAACAAACAAGAAAAAAAGAATAAATATAAGTACAATTCAAAAAGAAATGAAAAGAAAAAACCATCAGTCCCATCCAGAATCCCTCTGGACATCGCCAACAGTAAAGGCCAACATCAAAAGGTATCATTCGGCTATTGTCTGACCATGAATGTAGTGATCGTGAGCTTTTCACTACCGTGCAACGAAACAATATACCAGACAACTATGCAAGATATAATCCTGTATCATATCACCAGAGCGCCCCGGACACAGCGAAGATCCGATAAGAATGTATCACATCCACGATGCTTGTCAAGAAGATAAAAGAAGACAAAAAAAAAAGCAATATCAAATCCGACAATCCCAGATCCTAACAAGCCCCATGCGTGGTAGAAATGAATAAGATAAGGTGGTAATAAAAAAAAAGAAAAGAAAAAGCATTTCCTCCGTGAATGATAAATCGAAAAAATAGAACCCATACTGCTGTCGTTACATTTTTGCCCTTCTGTCCCGATCACTGAAACCGGTCGTTGATTGAAGGTCGTCTCCCACCGTTGATCCAGCGGGCACTCAGCTCCAACCCCAAGACTATCCGTCTGCAGTCTCCGTTGCATTACCAATCATCGTCGGGATGGGTGCCACTCCGATGATGTATATATCCAAAAGAATGAACCATCTATCGTAACTTATAAACCCGTATTCATGCAGATTACACACTGGTAACCATCGAGGCACCAGTATCATATAGCGTCCCGAAATACTAACGACGAGGGGCTAATGTGTAAAACCCCGTCTGAAGCAAGGTCACCTAGCGGCGTTGTGTATTGCGCTGCAACTGCTCTCCAATCCGCAGAGCTTCGGTGCCATCATCCACGAGCGCTTCCTTGAACCAAGGGTGTTTCAGCGCCTCTTTGGCCGAGATGCGGTTCTTCGGGTCGTAGACGAATATGCGCTGAAGAAGATCCAGGAACAACCGATGAAACTTGGTGGTTACGGGCATAAAGTCCTGCAGATGTCAGAAAAGATGCTTCGCGTGCATCGTGGGAATGTAAGACCTACTGTCAACTGTTTCATTGCCTTGACATACTTCCGCGAGGCGCGGGTGGTTTCTTCATTAGGATAGTCGAGTTTGGTCCGGTTGAAGTACCTGCGAACCCATTAGAACCATACCACAGCTGAGGACAGAACAATCTGACTTACTTGGCTGCCTGGTTCTGATTGCCACTCCGTCCACCTTGCATCACTTGTTTCACTAATCGAGTGTCGATCCGCTCGCCGATTACAGCTTCCATCATGGCCAAGTGTTCAAGATTATCATGGGTCTGGAAAAGAGCATCCCCAGTATAGAATTCGACTAAGATGCAGCCTATGCTCCAGATGTCACAGGGGAAACTCCAACCAAGGTTCAAGATAATTTCGGGTGCCCGATAATGTCTGGTAGAGACGACGGAGGAGTGATATTCGTCGTCAAAAGTGGCAGACCCAAAATCGATCAAGCGGATTTCGCTATCCAGGAGCACACGCCTTTGGCGTGCACTTCGGGAAATAGCATGTGACGATGAGGGTATTGTACGGTTATACGTAAAGGTTTGGTATGCATTGCTTACGAGAAGGATATTCTCGGGCTTCAAATCAGTGTGAATGAGGTTAAGGTCGTGAAGGACTGGAAGAGATCAGTACTGTTCATGACTATGGAATACTGAAGCACTCACATGCCACGCTGGTGAACAGCTGCCGGGCAAAGTTCTGGATTTGGCTGCTTGGAAATGGAACGAAGGCGTTGCCCTTTAAGAAGTCAAAGACGCTTTGGCCAAGCAAATCAGTGACAATACAAATATGATTCCGATAGTCGAAGCAATCGCGCAGGTGGATGCACTTGTTGCGGTTGAGTTTGTCATTCGAAGACAAGGTAGACAGCACCCGGAGTTCAATACGTGACGCGTCACGGTACTTCTGAATGGAACGAATAATTTTCACCGCACAATGGGTCTTTCTCTGTTTATCATATGCTTCAACCACTTTACCAAACGTCCCCTGGCCAAGGAGTTTGACGATCGAGTCTTCAAGCTGTCAGTAAGTCGAACACATGCATTTCAGCAAAAAAAAAAAATGAATGACATACATCGGTCGGTTAAGGGGGTATCTGGCGTCACAACGTAATGACCGTCATCGTCATCAATCTTGTCTGCCCGATTTCCATACTATTATAAGTCAGCAGCTGTCCAGATAAAGACTAAGAGTAGATGTATGAAGACTTAAAAAACAAAAATAGAAAAAAAAAAAAAAGTCACTTACATCCCGGACCACGGGCACAGGAACATCCTTCGCTTTGATAATGGGCTTAGGAGGAGGCACATAACTCAAGAACGCATCGTTCGCATTCTCCATTTCTTTCCTCTTCTGCTCGTCTCGCACAGACTTTCTAGTAGTAACTCGCTTCCGTTTTTGACCAACATTGGCATCCTCATAGTAAACACCGTTACTAGCACCTGAGCTTCCCTGAGAAAGCGACGTGGGTGCCGTAGTATGTAAAGATGTTGTTCGGTCTGTCGAAATCGAGGGAGCCGATGAGTCCTCGCCATAATGCAGAGGATTTGTTGAAAATGAGGGACGATCATAGTAAGGTCCTACATCATACATAGTCTCGATCCCTGTGCGCCGTTTCTTTCCCGCGGGCTGAGGATTGCCGTTGGGGGCGGCTGTAACAGTGGACGCCGTCGCATAACTACCAGACGAGCCCTTGGACTGCTCCGGCGGAGGAGTGTCATCGATAACAATGACTTCCTTTGGAATACCATTTTTATAGAATTCACCCCAATCTGGTTTTTTCCTTCTTCCATTCTGGGTCGGGGTCAGGCCAGCGCTGACACCATTGTGGGTCTGAGGCATGACTGCTGTGGTCGTCGGCGTAGGGGCCGCGGAAATTATCTTTGGAGACTGAGTGGTGAAGGGAAGAGTGGCAGCGGTGGGGTAGGGATAGGTGGTGGTCAGGCGAGAGGCAGCAGCAGTGGACGTGGTCGGATACGAAGGGTTTGGTTGGTAGGGTGGGTGGTGAGGATATCCGTAGTGCTGCTGATGATGCGTAGGATGTGTCGCGGTGGCGGTGGAGGGCGTAGACATGATGAGGCGAGAAATCCTGCCGGTCGTAAGGACGGCGGATGTTGGCGAAGAGCGAGAAGGGTGGTGAAGGGAGGAAGAGGAGGTTCAGCGGCGTCGGACGGTAGCAGACCGTAGTAATACTACTACGGTGCAAAAGGACAAGGGGACTCGAAACACCAGGTCGGGAAACCCGGAGTTCCTCGTAATGGAACCCAGTCGAATTGGGGGCAGAAGTAACCCGATTGAGGGAAACGGACGATGGTAAGTAGTCGAATAGAGCAAAGGATTAAGAGGAGAAGATTAAGACGGGTCGGAAGGTAAGAGAGGGAGAGGAAGAGGAAGGGAAGGGAAATCGATCAAGAGGCGAGGCGTGGGGGGGGGATAAATTGAATTGAGAGGCGGTCGGGGGGAGGAAAAAGGAAAAGGGAAAAAAGAAGAGAGAATCCCTTCACAGGCAAGGAAATGAATCAATCAATCGATGGAGTCAAATCAACGGTACGGTAGGATCCAAGTTTGTATCATTTGTTTTCGCCTTTCTTGAGAGGGGGACAATGACTGACTGTACATTTGACCCAGTGACCCTCATTCGGGGTTTGATACAGAAATGTAAAAATGGATTGATTGAAGAAAACAAAAAATAATAATAATAATGATAATGATAATAATATAATAAGAAACAAGAAGTATTAATAGATATACTCCAGAAGGGGGAGGAGAATGTAAAGATGGAGATAATAAGAATAATGGTTATAATAATAATAATAAAAAGGAATCAATGAAAAATTATAGGAAAAAGAAAAACTTATGGAACAGATAAAAATAATAATATAGACAAAATAAAGAAGAAAAAAGAATAAGTAATGGGAACAACACAATATACTGAGTAGAATAACCGTCAAAAGAATCAATCAGATGTCGAATTGCGACGGGTGGAGAGAGGAGAAAATAGAAGATGAGAAAACCCCCGAAACAGCGACATTGACGACGGCCTCTTTTTCTTTATTGTTCCAACTTCAAACGTTGGTGATGTATCTATGGACAATCTACTCTGTAATACCGACTTCACCAACTGGATGGCGATGTTGCCGCTCGTGCTTTTCAAATTACCAGATACACTGGCTGTCTCACTCAGATACAGTATAAAAAGAGGGTTCGTTACTATGGAGTATTGGTGTTCGGCTATGACACGCACAACACTCACTGATTGTGGATCAAGAAGCATGTTAAGGTAATTAATCTTCCTGAATCCGATAACTAGACTAACTTCAGATCGTGAGGCGTACATCCCTTTCATTTGCTTCATTTTCAAGGGGATAAAAAAGGGCAGAACAAAGTCTATTGTTGTCATCAAACCGATAGAAAGAATTATCAGTTATTCAATTTACTACAAACCACTAATGAACAAAAAAAAATTACAAGAAAAAATAAAAAATAAAGTAAAATAAAAAACACGCTTCTGTTTTCTGCCCCCCCCCATAAGACTTCATTCAGTGCACGAACTAGGTCAGATATTTCTGTTGGTGCGCAGATCGCAAGGCTCATCAAGACTCAGCGCCCGGGGCAACCCATCGAAATGAATAGCGCCGGAGTCTAGCCTTAATCGTCCACCTATTTCATAAGTGCCGCCCCCGGAGGCCCAAGACTCCTTTTTTCTTTTTCTTTTTCCTTTTCCTTATATTTTTTTTTTTTTTTTTTTTTTTTTTTTTTTTTTTTTTTTTTTTTTTTTTTTTTTTTTTTTTTTTTGCTTATATTGAAATTATTTCAAAGGCGATCTAGACCGCTGAGACTACTGGCTTTTGATCATTCTTAAACAGTGAGGGATAAATCTAAATTTCTCTTTCTAACTTTTATAGGTGTTCCTTCGTCGCATCATCATGCAGAGTAGATCCTACACTGGTTGGTTATGGTGGCGATGATGGGGAAAAGCCCCCGTGTACGAAGTTTCAGGACGTTTCCTGTCTATCGGAGAAAACCGCACGTCAACTAGGAATAGGTTCGAACACACTGTAGCAAAATAAAAAAGAAAAAAAGGAAGAAAAAATAAGTTTCTCCTATTGATGGAGTTTACCTCAACTTACTCTAGAGTATTTTGTTACTTTCAGTATAGATTGTTGTTCTAAAGTAGGTACTGTACATCTCCCCGGCACTTACATTCAGTGCATACATACATACAAGCACTAGACTCTTTCAGGTGATGGCGTCGTTGGGCCACCGGGGGCGATTGGTCAGGTTGGATTGGATGGAACCCCTCCGCTTTTTGCGTCGGTTCCCTTGGCTCGCCGCGAACTGATGTCATCTTTCAGGTGAACCTCAATTTAAGTCTCAATTGAAATCATACTGGAATGTTGCTAGTATGTCTACACTATCCGTGGTCAACTTTCCTGAGATTGGTATGGTCATTCATGTTCATTGCTGTTTAATCCCCCCTTCTTCCTCCGTGGTTCCGGGTATTGTTCGTAATGCTGTGGAAACTTTCGCGCTCCAAGATCTTCTGCTTGCGTGTTTGGTGCGTGTAGACTTCCGGAGGCTTCCTTCCCCGAAGCCTGCAGTGACGACTTGGCCCTAAATTCCGAGAGATGCAGTGGATCGATCAGATGCCCTCATGGGGAAAGAGATCCCTTCCTCAAATCCACGTCTTGATTGGAAAAACAATTTTTCTAAAGATGTATTTCATTGTACATTCATCAAGTTATTTTATATTTTTCCCCTTACCTCCACAAAGGGTATAATCAGCAAGGTAAATAAATAAAAAGCAGATGCTGTCTCCGCAAAATCCCCACCCCAATTAAATCGAGTAATAATCGTGATAATAATAGTAGATCATAGAAAAGGACAACACGAATATGCACTGGCTCCACTCCTGGCTCACGAAGAAAATGCACGCGGTAAAAAAGAACACGAGGACATGCATGACACATAACCGGAGTTGATGAACTACTAGTAGGAATATACCGGCCGCAACGCCAGAGACCACGGTCCTGCGCAGTGACGGTGCGGACCTCATAAAACAGGGGAGATCAATAATGCAATGATCAAGAAGCAAGCGGGCCTGACTCCGCTCGAGGGTTCATTAATCTGATCGGTCCTCTTTCAAATCTTTGGAATACGCCTTCTGAACATGGCGGGTGCCTCTCCCATCCAGCTCAAGCATCAATAAGACATCTCGAACCTGAACACCCGAGCCTTTTTCCTGGTCCTCTCGCCAAACTCCAAACCGCTTGGTGGGTACGACGGCGGGTTCACGTCCACCTTTGTCAGAACTGGCGGTCGGAGTCGCTGTATTGACCCGTGATGGTGTGCTAAAGCCACTGCTGGCAGCAGGGCCTCTGTTC
Organism: Aspergillus avenaceus; assembly: GCA_009193465.1. Lineage (NCBI taxonomy): Eukaryota > Fungi > Ascomycota > Eurotiomycetes > Eurotiales > Aspergillaceae > Aspergillus > Aspergillus avenaceus. The sequence continues at coordinate 45,393 of ML742206.1, forward strand.
AGCCAAGAGTAAGACTTCTTGGTTCCAAACATGCGACCCGATAGCATACTGTTGGTAGCCAGTCGAGCAGTTTCCACCGATTGTTGATGTTGCTGGGCCTCGCTTGCCTTGGCATCGATGAGCTTCCTGGCCTCCTTTTTGGATATACCCTTTTTATCAAGAGTCGGGGTCTTGTCCCCGATCGGTGTCGAGGCACCGGAACCGGGTATATCTACAGACTCCGATCTACTTGCTCCGCCTTCACTAGGAACGGCATTTGCACTGCGTTTGGCACGTTTTGCGGCTCTGCTCTCTTCGCTGGAGTTGTCTTTTTCCATAAGAATGCGATACTTCTCAGACAATGCCTTTGCTGTTTGAGCGTCGGACGCCGAGTCAGGGCGTGGACCTGGTTTTTGTTAGCTTGTACAAAGGATTTCCGGATATGATCGAGAAAGCATACGTTTCAACGGTGTTTTGTCGCCGACACCATTACCGTTCGATACACTGGTGGCCGATGCCATGTCCTTCCATTCAACAGGGGCAACACCATGTGAGTGTGCACGTCGACTTCTTGCAAGCGTGCTTGAATAATCGATAACCGTCCGTAAGCGCTCCTCACATGAAATCGACATCAAGTTTAATATATCCACTAAAGGCGCCCCCTCTTGATTCAAGATAGTTTGGCCGGTACGAATAACCGATGAGCCGTCAGGACCTGTCACTTCAATAGGCTGCGGGCGGCCTGGTACCGGATGAAACAAACCCTCCGCAGGTATACGAACACCAAGTTCGAAGCCACGCCTCTGCAATCTCTGTTCCAAGACCTTGGTCAATAAGAACGGTTCCTGAAGATGGTACTGAGCGCGTCTAGCCGCCTCACTATCCTCTCGTGTTGGCTCATTGGGGTCTTTAAAAGGTGCCGGGGCTTGTGGCGGTGGCTCGGTGTAGACTGGCTCTTGTGTTACCGGTTTATACGGCGAGGGTTCAGTGAAGCTGGGTTGTGTAGATACTGTCGAAGCCTGAGAAGTAAATGAGGTATTCAACGGAGGTTGCGGTTGCGCTTGTGGGATCGGTGGTTGTTGCGGTCTGGGGGGCTGCTGCGCCTGAACACCGGGTGCCGAGTAGCTGCTGGTAAGAAATGCCTCTTCCTCCCTGACATCAATACCAGATGAAGCCAGGACATCTGTAAGCTCTGCGGCGTCCGTTGCCTTTTCCACGGGTCGAGAAGGCGGACCCATCGCGCCTGGAGGTGGAGGAGCAGGTGTAGAAGGATTGACGCCGTTCATATTCATATTCACTCCATTCATCGGTACCGGTTGATTTTGAGGTAGTTGCAGTGTTCCAAAGCTGGGAGAGGCGTAAGGTGATTGCGGAAGAGGGGACAAACGAGGACGTTTGTTCGGAGGAACACCACCATTCACGGGGGAAGCCGCACCCGGGGAGGGCGAGGAGCCCGGGGGGGAGAAGGATTGGGATAACTGTTGAGGTTGTGTTTGCGCCATGATGATTTGTGTTATTCAAGTCTCGAGGTGGTGAATAATCAGACAAGGTAGGGAAGTGTTTCGACTTCGGTCCTACTGAGACGAGAAAGATACGTCCGCGCGATAATTAAAACAGAGCGGATTGCTCGAACCGCCGCCACCACCAACTGTAACCATCTCAAGGAATCGTGCTGACCATATAATCGATTTATAACCCTAACAAATAAAAGTTGACCAGACAATAGATACGTGGGTGGTGATAAGACCGGGATTAAGCGGTGTTGTTGCGCAGATGAGAAGGGGAGCTTTTCCTTCGACGAGATTTGCGGATCCCGCTGGAGGAGTCACGTGGTGCTTAGATAAGGAGTCACGTCTTTTTGTTTCAATTCCGACAAACAGCAACTTTACTCTTGTTTAAGCAAACCTGCTCAAGGGATTTATTCTATCTTCCCCTCCCTTCATTGCAAGGATTCTCTTACTGATCTTACTTTCTTGTACTTTGCGCCTGTCATGGCTTATTTACAACTTACATATTGATTTCCTTTATTAAACAGGCAGCTTCCTGACTGTCTTTGACTCCACTAACTATTTCATCCTCTATTCCTTTCTCTATCTCTCTATCTCTCTGGTTGCGGAATCAACCGCCGGAGATTAAACATATAAATGAACCATTGTTACAATTTATATTAATCATATTTCTCACAGTATGGCAACTAAGCGCAAGGCCTCGGCTTTGAATGCCGCGATGGATGATGAACCGGTTGATCCGTCCGATCAATTGGCTTTCTATTGTTTAGGTGGAGGAAATGAAGTTGGTCGATCATGTCATATCATTCAGTATAAGGGAAAGACGGTCATGGTAGGTCAACTACGTGGATATGTCTTCTCGGCGCAATTATCACTGACCGAACCCTTCGTGATAGCTTGACGCCGGTATGCATCCGGCAAAAGAAGGGTTCTCTGCATTACCGTTCTTCGACGAGTTCGACTTGAGTACCGTGGATATACTCCTAATTAGCCAGTATGTAAAGTTTTACTCCTCTCCTCTGTATATTGCATAGCTCGCCTTTGTTTGTGGCCCATTCATGCATGCAATAGGGTTCATTCGATCCTTGTGAGCGATGGCCAGTGCTTGGTATGGATTAACCTGTCATCTTCTATGAGGTCTTATCCCTCGATGCAGGTCTTACTACTACCCATGTATACAAGAAACACAATACAAATTATACTATCTATATATCCTGTGCTCCGATTGTATCACTGTACTTGTGCCTCGTTCCGGAATTCCTTGACGCTCAAGTCTCCTTAGTCACTTCTGGGTACTCTGAATCTAGCAGTTCACTGATAAAAATTCCCTGCTTAGTTTCCACGTTGACCATTCATCCGCGCTCCCCTATGTTCTCAGCAAGACCAATTTCAAGGGTCGCGTTTTCATGACGCACGCGACCAAAGCTATCTACAAGTGGCTTATTCAAGACAATGTGCGAGTCAGCAATACGGCATCGTCGTCGGACCAACGCACCACTCTCTATACTGAGCATGATCACTTGTCAACGCTTCCGTTAATTGAAACCATTGATTTCAATACAACTCATACGATCAATAGCATTCGCATCACGCCTTTCCCTGCCGGTCATGTTCTAGGCGCTGCCATGTTCTTGGTCTCGATAGCAGGCTTAAACATTCTCTTCACGGGTGACTACTCGCGCGAAGAGGATCGACATCTGATCCCCGCCGAGGTTCCGAAAGGTGTGAAAATTGATGTGCTTATCACGGAGTCTACCTTTGGAATCTCTTCCAATCCTCCCCGTCTCGAACGTGAAGCCGCTCTCATGAAGTCAATCACAGGGGTATTAAACCGCGGCGGCAGAGTCCTGATGCCTGTGTTTGCTCTTGGTCGTGCCCAAGAACTATTACTTATTCTTGATGAGTATTGGGAAAAGCATCCCGAATTGCAAAAAATGCCAATTTATTACATCGGTAACACGGCACGAAGATGCATGGTTGTATACCAGACATATATTGGCGCCATGAATGATAATATTAAGCGGCTATTCCGACAGCGCATGGCGGAAGCGGAAGCCAAAGGTGACAAGAGCATTAGCGCAGGGCCGTGGGATTTTCGATTTGTCAGGAGTCTTCGAAGCTTAGAGCGTTTTGACGATGTAGGAGGCTGTGTCATGCTGGCTTCCCCGGGTATGCTACAAACGGGGACAAGCAGAGAACTGCTCGAGCGCTGGGCTCCCAATGAGCGCAACGGTGTTATCATGACCGGTTACAGTGTTGAGGGCACAATGGCCAAACAGCTACTCAATGAACCGGAACAAATTCCTGCAGTGATGTCAAGAGCAGCGGCTGGACTGATCAGGCGAGGAGGCAATGATGAAGATCAGAAGGTTATGATCCCGAGAAGATGTACTGTGGACGAAATCAGCTTCGCGGCGCATGTCGACGGTGTAGAGAATCGAAATTTCATCGAGGAGGTTTCTGCTCCCGTGGTGGTATGTTCATGAGCACCCATCTTCGGGTATAGAAAACTAACGTCCTCGCAGATTCTCGTACACGGTGAAAAACACCAGATGATGCGACTCAAGTCCAAGTTGTTGAGTCTTAACGTGGAGAAGACAGTGAAAGTTAAGGTTTATACCCCTGCCAACTGTGAGGAAGTACGCATCCCTTTCAAGAAGGACAAGATTGCAAAAGTCGTCGGTAAATTAGCCCAGATTGCGCCGCCCGCGGAGCAAGATGACGGCCAGCTCATGGGAGGAGTCCTCGTCCAAAACGGGTTTGATTTGTCATTGATGGCGCCCGACGACCTTCGTGAATACGCCGGTCTTACCACGACTACCATAACATGCAAGCAGCATATCACACTCAGCTCCGCCAGCATGGATCTGATAAAATGGGCGCTTGAAGGCACGTTCGGTGCTATCGAAGAGATCGGCACAAAGGTTAAGGATGAGCCTCTTGATAACGACCTATCAAAGGTTCCTGCTGAAGAGCATAAAATGAAGGAGGAGGCGGCCGACGAAGAAATCCCCATGGAAGGCGAGCGGTCTTATCTGGTCATGGGCTGCGTAGTTATTCGTTATTTCCCCCGTACTCGTGAAGTCGAGCTTGAATGGGAGGGAAATATGATGAATGACGGTGTTGCTGACGCTGTCATGGCGGTTCTTCTAACGGTAGAGAGCAGTCCTGCATCGGTGAAACGTATGTTTTACCTTTCTATCTCATATGACTCACCGCTTAATTACTGACAACAAACTATAGAATCCGCTAAACAGATGCACCACCATCACCACCATCACGAGGAACTGGAAATCCCCAATCCTCACGCACAACTAGGATCTGAAGAGCGCTTCACTCGCCTTCTTATGATGCTTGAAGCGCAATTTGGATCCGACATCTCTCCTATTGAGCGTCCACGCCTTCCCTCGGCCGCACTCGCGAATGGCGCAACGAAGAATGAGGCGTCGACACCAATGAGTGTAAAGAACGAGTCCGACACGGCTGAGCCGACGCCTAAAGAAGAAGAGGATGAAGATATCGACGTGGCCGAGCTGGAGGCAGCAGAACTTGCTCGGCTACAGGCCCTCGGGATCCCGGTTCCTGGTATCGAGATCCAGGTGGATAAGCACATCGCTCGAGTGTGGCTTGAAGACCTCGAGGTCGAGTGCGGCAACGCAGTATTGAGAGATCGTGTTCGAGTCGTCATCGAACGCGCCGTGGAGACCGTTGCCACCATGTGGGCTGAGGGGCCTCCGCCGGCTACTGTAACAAATGGAGATGTAAAGGAAAAGGCCAAGGAGATGCCTTCTTCCAACGGTGCTGAGCTTGAGGCTAAAGCTTGATGTACTTATCGCATTGACGTGTATTACTAGATCCCTTGGATGTTCTACAGCCACTTTCGAGGGAATACCCGGCTGGAGTTGCTGGACGGTTAGAATTGATTGAGCATACCCTGTTTAGCTTGCGAGGTCCCATTTAGTTAATATCTCAAGTCCTAAAATAATCATCCAAGTCACATGCACTGCAATCAGACCTTCACCACCTTCGTAAAAACATGTTCCAGGACCCTAGCCGTAGTCTCCACGATGATATCAATCTCCTCCCGGGTAACATTATACGGAGGCGCAAGAAGAACATGATCCCCCCGCGTACCTTCGACACACCCACCAGCCGCATACAACGAAATAGCATATTCAGGACGCAGCCCAGTCTCCTGCACATGAAACGCGACACTCTGGTCAGGGCCAAAAGGCTCCTTGGTAGCCTTATCCCTGACGAACTCAATCTAAGATAATCAAACCATTTAGCCTGGTCAACCCCCAAAAAAAAGAAATAAATAAATAAATAAATAAATAAACAAGAAACTCAAGATAGTACTCACCCCCCAAAACAGCCCTTTACCCCTTATATCCCCGACATACGGATGCCTCTCCAAACGGCTCCTCAGTCGCTGCTCGAGATACGTCCCCATGGCCCTCACATTCTCCAGTAAATTCTCCTCCTGTATGACCTTCTGCACCGCCAACGCCGCCGCACAAGCCATCGGATGGCCCTGGTACGTATGTCCATGGCGGAAGACGCCGGTGCCCTTGTCCATGGTCTCGACGATATGCTCGCCGATTAAAAGGCCAGAGACGGGGACGTAGCCACCTCCCAGACCCTTCCCGATGGTCTGGAGGTCCGGGACGACGTCTTCCTGCTCCCATGCGTGCAGCGTCCCGCAGCGACCCATGCCGCTCATGACTTCGTCCAGGATGAATAGTGCGCCGTGCCGCTCGCACACTGCCTTCATGGCTTTGAAGTAGCCTGGGACGGCGGGCACGGCGCCTAGAGCCTGTACACCGCTGGGTTAGTTTGATCCGGGGATTTGGTTAGGGGGTTGGCTGGGTGGAAGGAACTTACGGCGCCGACGACGGGCTCGGCGATGAAGGCGCAGACGGTTTCGGGACCGACGCGCTGGAACTCTGCGTCTAGCTCGGCGGCTAGGCGGGCGACGTAGTCTGCGTCTGATTCGTGGTCCCTCTTGTCTCTGTAGGCGTAGCAGGGCGAGACGAAGGACGTATTGCTCGATAGTAAGGGCTCGTATGGTTCCCGGCGAAAGACATGTCCTCCTGCGGCTAGGGCGCCGAGCGTGACACCGTGGTAGGAGGGTTTCCTCGCGATGAAGCGCGCGCGTTTCGGCTGCGGCGTGGGTAATTCGAGGTAATACTGTCGGGCCATTTTCAGCGCGGCCTCGACTGCTTCAGACCCTGTGTTTCATCAGTTTAATGCTTACAAGTTCAGTCCGTGCGAGTTGAGACAACGCTACTAACACCGCATACCGGAACTAATAATGTACAACTTGGACATCCTGCCCCCAGTAGAATCACAGAGAAAGCGAGCCAATTCCTCAGACACGTCTGTGCCGAAGAACGCCGTGTGGCAGTATGCCAGCTGGTTCATCTGGTCGAGGATGGCCTTGCTGGCCTTTTCATGTCCATGGCCTAGACAGGACACGGCCGCGCCGCCTGTCGAATCTAGGAACTTGGTCCCGTCTTCCAGGAACAGGTAGCTGCCTTTTCCGCCGATTGCTTTCTTCGGGATGGACCGAGTATCTCGGTGGAGTACGGCGCTGGGTGGTTGTGCTTGGCGTGTTAGGGTTCATGTTATAGTGAAGTCGGTGCATGTACTTACTTTTGGTCATCTTGGATTGGTTTTAGTGGATTGTGTTGTTCAATGGAGTAGATAGGTATTTTGTGTTTGGGGAATCATGTTATCTTTATATAGTATATCTTTAGTATCATATCTTCACGGCTTATCATCAGGGTATGAATCATCATGCGGGGTAGGTGGGGAGATAGTTAGCCGAACCCGAAGGCTATATCGTGAATGCAACGTAAACGTAAGAGATACGATGCGGCGATAAGTTTGAATCAAATGTGGCGCTGTGAGTAGTATCTGGTTAATGGTTTTGTTGGGTGAAGTAGATTCAAGGTACATACCCTGCGCGGGTGTCTATACATAGCTCAGATCACTCTGCAGCAGTCTGGAGGTTTCTAATAGACGTGTTCTCATGATGATTTATTTAAAATAGAGTTCAATTGGCAAGTATTGATGCAAGAAGACCGTACAGGGATTGGGGTTGTTGGAATCTCTCGCCTGGGCAGATTCATTATTGGGGCATGAAACTCGGAGTCTGTAGACCGCACATGAGATCAATAGGATTATGCAAGCATCGATGGGCCAAGGCGAATTCATGACGATTATGTGCGGCTCAAACTGAACATTATTTACAGATTGTATGTGTCTAGGAGATTATGTGCAGAGATGATAACTTTTAATTGTTGCATTTATGCAGTAAAAATTCCCGCATTAGGGTTAGAAATAACTATCAGTCTTGATTAGGGAGAATATGTAAGTTTGACTTCAAGTTGATATTAATGGCTATTTGCGGTAAAAGTAACGAACTTAAAGGGAGGGTTGGGTATAGGAAAAGAACAATCAACAATGGAAAATACTAGTAGTGATAATTGCTTAACAAATAAAGCTGGTAATTATGAATAAGCCATTTAAGGAGGAACTTATGCCTTGTTCGTGCGTTGACTAGTTTATGTTTGCCTTGAATAGGCCAATGGTTGCTATCAATACATGAATATATCTATACAATCAACCAAGTATCCTCCCCTAAACGCACCTCAAAAGCCACCCCCTTCTCTGTTCACAAAGGTTGCGCAGCCATCCACTTGAGCCCCCCTGGGCCGATTGCGCACTATTCGATTGGAGAAATTAGGGACACGAAACGTTCGAAATCCAGTACCTGTGGATATCCGAGCTGCCCAAGTAGGCGCTGAAGACCTTCCTTTCGGACTGTCCTTCAGGGAAGATATTGCGTTTGCCGCCACCGCCATTACTGGTACGTTGCACCGTAGCTTTTCCCTTAAGACTGTTGCTGAGAACCCCGTCGAAGCAGAATTCATACGTCTCGCCCTTAAAGTCCAACTTGTTGCAGCCGCCAGAGCATGCTACATTTTTCGCTGCCTCGGGTTTATGGTTCCCAAAATCAGGATTGCTGCTTTCATAGATCCGGATATTGCACGTAACCCCATTCCCAGCACCAAGGGCCGCGTCGTGAGTCAACCAGAATGTTGGGGTGCATGCCAAGGCAGTTGGAGCAGCAGCAGCAGCAGCAAGAGCGAGGATCGAGAAACGCATTTTTCCGGTATTTGGTCTTTGGTAAACAGTCAGTCTCTGGCAGTCTATGCTTGTGAGCACGCAGGTACTCACCGATGAAATCTATTGTCAAAATGTGGGAGAATGTAGAATCAAGTGAGGCTATTGTGTGTTGTGTTGTGTTGCAAGATGTTCATTTCTTCGAGGGAGAGACCCTTTTTATACCCAGAGATTCTGCTCTTTCTTGTAGTATCTGGCTCGGTACACCTGCTGCATCAAAGATTCGAAGTCAGTCTCGCTAGTGAGACAGAATCAGTTTTCTCATAGTGTCTCTCTCCCCTAGCCCCCGAATTGGCAAACAACGACCAAGTGATGTAAGTCAATTCAAGAGTTACCAAGCTTCACGGCAGCGGGAAACCATTGCTAAATCCACTATTCATTCTAAGATGAGGCATTAGGGAGCAAATCTTTGGTGAAGCGCTAGTGATGACCCACATTCTGTTATGAAAACCATAACCCGCTGCCAAGTTCTGGATGATCATTGGAGAATTCGTTTAAATAAACTGGGGCTCGTAAGACATGACAAACTCTGTCAAGACATCCCAGGGTCCTGTTGATCGGGGTTCCGGTTGACCTTCCCAGCTGCATTGCCCGATATTAATTTGAGATCTGTTTTGTCAGCCCACAGATGATTTATTTCGGAGTAGAGAATCTTAGCATCAAAGCCATGGGGAGCCCTACTTCCGTCAGGAAATTAACTACAGACTAATACGATCGATAAACGATCCAGCGAATCAGCGTTTACAACCATAGACATAGCATAGGAGGTTTCAAAATAAATCAATAAATAAAGCAAAATAAAATGAAAATAAAAATAAACAGGAACAAGACATACTCCGTAAATATTGTTCTGCCAAGAAAAATCCATGCGAGACCATTTGAGGAGGTAGCAGTCGGCCCTGAACAAGCTCTTAGCCCTATTTTCTTAGTTCTACATATATACAAGCTTTTATATACGTAGGTATAAGGAATTCAGGCTCAAAGATCCCTGGAAATCGTATAAGCAATGAGTTTATCTAGTGAATCTAATTCTAGATATATGAATTGATAATCATATCATCTTAGTACTAGCCTCGACAACAAGTTTTCCCAGCAGAATACTTATTTTTAGGGCTTGTTACGGTGGTCTTTTTGTGGTTCAGATTAATCTCCAATTCTCCATTATCAAGTGATCGTGAGAGCTGTGGAGATTTGGCAAAATGTTAAGCTTACTCGACTATAGCCTCGGTATTCATGTTAGCTGATGAGTGTTTTCATATGTAGTTGTTAAATGTATAAAGTAAAGCAAGTCATGGCATCTTCTTCTTATCGTTAATGATGTTGGTATTGTTTGCGTCGCTTTGCCATGCTTCTAAAATTTCAAATGCGCCAGTGTTTATTAAAGCTCATCAAGAGAAAATTAAAAGATGAAAACGAAAAAGCAAAAGAATAAACTTAGTATCAAACATCAGAGAGCCTACAGTAACAAATTGAATATATATGTATACTACTAGTATATAATTACTAAGTGATCGGTAAGTAATCAGTTATATAGATGCGGGGGAATAGTATTGGGTAAAAACGATGATTATAACAGCATTGAAATTTAAAGGAATGTAACTTATAAGTGATTGACAAGTTCTAGACCGTATACCAGGTCCAACATTATATAGCACGGAAAGATAATCTAAAATCAAAATAATTATGTTTCACACAAGTGTTATTTTCAACATATACTTCATTTGTACAATCTTCAGAGGAATTTTTTTTTTTTTTTTTTTTT
>ML742207.1:0-55541 GCA_009193465.1 Aspergillus avenaceus
AATTATGTATTTAATTCAGTATAATCAAGATAGTAGTTTTTAAAAAAAAAATCTCACTAATTAAAATGGTGTGATCTTATGAAAAATATGGAGTCAAGGTTAAATGGCTGGAGAGGGATAAAAATTTACTCCGGAATAGTAGCATTTGTAATTTTCTTTTTTTTCTTCTTTCTCTTTTATCATCCCCCATATTTTCTTTTAGGTAATTCTCCCCTCAAAGAGGGGCAGCAGTGGGCGGAAGCCTCAGGCAATGTACCGAAATGAGGGGTGTTGGAGGCCCGTGGATCGGACCCGGCTTATCGTCTGGATTCTGGACTTCAAGACCCTTCCCATCTTCTTTTCCACCTCCAGACGCTTTTTCTCTAATCTCGGATTATAGAGGGTGAATGGTGTTTCTATATAAAATACAGTCCCACTTATTCGGAGTTTGAAATAATAATCCGGCTTAGTCGAGCTTACTGTCAGCGACCAATTGGGGCTGGAACACGTGCCGCTCAACAACCTCCGAAGTCCGGCCTGCTTTTTACACAGAGCGAGCGACAGGTCATCTCACCCTCCCCTTGCGTTAAAATTCAAGAAAAGAGAGGATCAGTCAAGCCGGCATTCTCCTTGGGCTTTCTCCCCCCCTTTCCCCCTTTTCTATTCTCTTATTCCTCCGTTTGTTTGTGTGACATCTCTCGGAAATATACATACTGCAGACACTGGCGGGGCCGGTGAACTAGAAGACCAGGAACGAATACAACAGAAATCGAAACCTCTCTGTTCGCTTTCCCAGGACTGTTGATGGTAGATTGAGCTATACATTTCTCTCTTTTTGCTGTAAGTTTATTGTCTACAAACTTTATAACCACTTCCCTAATGTACCGGCACCTTCACTTCCGAAAATATTGGCTGACGTCGGTAAATCTGAACTCAGTTGAAACCTCACCATAATGCACATTCAAGAAAAGCTTGCCCAAAATGAGGCCGCCGGGAGGGTCGGAATCTCATTTGAGTTCTTCCCTCCAAAGACAGCGCAAGGTGTACAGAACCTTTACGACAGAATGGACCGGATGCACTCATTGGGTCCTTCTTTTATCGATATCACATGGGGTGCCGGAGGGCGTTTGTCGGACTTGACCTGCGAGATGGTCAACGTTGCGCAATCGGTGTATGGATTGGAGACTTGCATGCACCTGACTTGCACAGATATGCCCACGGAGAAGGTTGATGCTGCCCTACAGGCCGCTTACAAGGCGGGCTGCACCAACATTTTGGCTCTCCGCGGTGATCCTCCTCGTGAAAAAGAGAAATGGGAAGCGGCTGAGGGAGGCTTCCGGTACGCTAGGGACTTGGTAAAGTACATTCGGGAGAAGTATGGCAACCATTTTGATATTGGTGTGGCAGGTTACCCTGAAGGCGCAGACGACAACCCCGACGTGGACCTTTTGATCGACCATCTGAAGGAGAAGGTTGATGCGGGAGGCTCGTTTATTGTCACACAGATGTTCTACGATACAGACAACTTCATCAAGTGGGTGAACAAATGTCGCGCTAAGGGAATCAATGTGCCTATCATCCCCGGTATCATGCCAATTCAAACATATGCTGCGTTTATCAGACGGGCGAACTGGACTAAGTCTCACATCCCGGAAGACTGGATGGAGGCACTGGAGCCCGTAAAGAATGACGATGCGGCTGTGAAGGAGATCGGAAAGGTTCTCATCGCAGACATGTGCAGAAGGCTCATTGCGGCCGGCATCAAGCACCTGCACTTGTAAGTTGAATTGTTCTATCTGCTCACTGGAATCTAATAGCTCACAATCGTCGCTAGTTACACTATGAACCTTGCCCAGGCAACGCAACTAGTCCTCGAAGAACTCAAGCTTATGCCGTCCGAGGAGACACCGCTGCAGAGACCCTTGCCCTGGCGGCCGTCGCTCGGTCTCAACCGCAGAGCAGAGGATGTCCGCCCGATCTTCTGGAGAAACCGCAACTCTTCCTATATCGCTCGTACACAGACATGGGATGAATTCCCGAACGGCCGTTGGACCGACTCTCGGTCTCCAGCCTTCGGTGAGCTTGATTCTTACGGCATAGGCCTCAAGGGCACCAACGAACAGAACATCAAGCTGTGGGGTGAACCCAAGTCCGTCAAGGACCTGTCACACATCTTCGTTCGTTACTTGCAAGGCGAGCTGAGTCGGTTGCCCTGGAGTGACACCGCAATTACCACCGAAGCGAACGCCATCAAAGACAAACTGGTTGAGCTCAACGGAAGAGGTCTTCTGACCATTAACTCTCAGCCGGCTGTGAACGGAGCCAAGTCTTCCCACCCCGTGTACGGATGGGGTCCCAAGAACGGTTTCGTTTACCAGAAGGCGTACCTCGAACTTTTGGTGCCCCCTTACTTGCTCGATGAGTTGATCGCACGCATGGAGAGCAACGAAGATCTTACCTACTACGCTGTCTCGAAGAACGGGGAACTGCGTACCAACACACACGATAGCCCCAACGCCTTGACATGGGGTATCTTTGCTGGCAGAGAGGTCGTTCAGCCTACGATCGTGGAGACGATCAGTTTCCTCGCCTGGAAGGACGAGGCGTACCGTCTAGGTGAAGACTGGGCCAAGTGTCACGAAGCTTCCAGCCCTAGCAGGAAGTTGATCCAAGGTGTCGTAGACAACTGGTATCTCGTCAACATCGGTAAGTCAACGCTCGATTTAATGCCATTGTACCATAGTAGCTAACATTTCCATTCCCAGTCAACAACGATTTCCACAACACAACCAATCTCTTCGAACTGTTCAAGGGCTTGGACGTGAAGGACTTCGACGTCGAAGTCACCGCCGACAAGACCGACTCCCAGCCTCAGGAGAACGGAGCCGAAGCTGTAAAGAACTAAACATAACACCATTCTCCTCGACAACAGAAGAAAAAAAAAAAAAAAAAAAAAAAAAAAAAAAAAAAAAAAAAAAAAAAAAAGACCAACACAGCGGACTTCGCCTGCCCTACAAACCAAAACCCCCCTGCAACGATATTCAACTATAACCTCCTAATTTCAACATCTATATCTCAACGATAACCTACCTGGGTCTAACTCCCCAGGTCCCTTGCAACGTTTTATGGCGACATGAATTGAAGACTTCTCAACGACTTCTTCTTTGAGCGTTATTTAATTTCAACATGATTTCAACCCCCCCATATACCCCGCAACGAACTTTTCCATTTCTCAACGAACGCGAGAAGAATTTATTTTTAACCAATGAATTTCAACATTAATCCCTGAGTCCATCGGCTCCTTTTTTCTTTTTATTCAACCTCATTTCTTCTCTCAACTCTCTATATTCGTCTTTTTTCTATCTTATATCTTTTTCTTTTCTTTCAATATACTCTACAAAGAGCTACAAAAAAGTTTCATAATCCAACACAAATCTATGGACGCCGGAGTTGGGTTCATGAGAGAAACATTAAAAAGCGATCCTCTTCAACACGGGATACGGAGTTTTTTTTTTTTTTTTTTTTTTTTTTCTTTCTCATGGTCATATACTTTTCTCGGATTTTATTTTCGCTTTTGATCCGCGTCCTTTTTCTAACCCTATCTCATTTTGTCTGTTCTTCAAATGAGATTGACATTGTGACTTGTCATTTATGTCGCTTGTTCTAAGCGATTGAATAGAACTGAGTTAGATGGATACCCCCTCTTCCTCGGTTTACATTAGACATCAATAGACATGGAAATCTATATCAAATGATTCCTTATCTACAATTCCACTTTTTTCATGCCCCTGGTATGTACTACGAGATGCTCTCTTGGTACACATGTGGTTGTAATGATAGAAAAAAAAAGAAACATAGCTTCTATTGTATGAATGGCTATAGCAATAATTGGCTTCTCTGGTGCGACGTTGAAGTGTAAAGATAATACATGGAACGAGGATCCTGCCACTCAAATATTGAACGAATAATGCAAGGCGTCAGACAACACTGTATACACCCGACCATCCATGTCATGGCAGTAGTGCTCTTCCCAGCCCTCCAAGAGCCCACCCCAGAGGTCTTGTAAACCATACTACCCAATACCCGACAAGGACCACATACCCGACCATACGAACCAAAAACATAGCAATAAATCCCAGGGCAACCAAGTAAATCAAGGCCTGACAAAAGTCAGTCAAGGAACGAGGAAGATCCTTTTCGCTAGGTCTTGGCCATGTCCCTGTCGAATTATAAACCGAAAAGGCATTTAGGATATCCTTCAGGACATGCAAGCAGTGCTCCACCATCCTAAGGATACAATCCAAGGCGATCCTGAGCACCATCACCCGTGAATGTCGATTATCCATCACCTGGGTATAGAGTGCTTGCGCCTGCGCAGCTGACAAAATGAGGATATCCATGATTAGACCGAAAGTCACAGAATCCAGAATTGCCTTGGTACCATGCTGCACTGCTCCTCCCTTTTGACGGCCAGCGCCCCGATCAGTAAATTCAACACGAATACATCCAGTTTGCGCTTTGTTGTCTGATTTGCAGTTGTCTTTGTTTTCTGTCTTCCGATCTTCTTTTGGATCATCCACTTGAAGACCATCTAACTCGGCAACCTCGACGATTCGAGCGCTTTGCACGGGCTCCTTAACACTTCGTTGATCCTTGGTAAGTGAATTTGTAGGGGACATGTCGTGAATCGAAGATGAGAAAGACTGAGACGAGTCCGACATGCTCCTCGCAGGATGTAACTCTTCCTTACTTGGTAGTGAAGCAGCAGCACCTTGCCATGGATGGGCATGATGCATGCGCTGGCCCAGATTTTCTGTGCGTGACTTGACCATGCCGGGCATACGGATGTACCCACGAATAGCGCGACGCCTTTCTACCCCCACGCGGCCTGGTTCCGAACGAGTTTGGAATATCACCGGTGTGTTCCTCACTGGTGTAGGTCTTGACGGCGCCGGGAATGGTGCCTTTGTTTTCCCCCACGAGTTTTGAGTTACCCGGCGTAATCCCGACGGTGTCCAGTTCGTTTGGGGCTTTGCTTTCGCACCTGGTATAACCTCGCCTGTTGTACGGGAAATGGGTTGCTGTATGCCGGGACGTCTGTACATGGCACTTCTCGGATCTGCTACGCTCACCATAGTGCGCGTGATAGTGGGTGTGATAATGAATACATCGTCCCCAGAACTGTTCTTCTGGTCTTGCTGTCTCGGCGCACTGCTGGAACATTTTGTATTCTCTTTCCCCGTGGGGTTCGGGAACAGTTCTTGTTTCTCCGGCCACTGACATGGGGGCTCGCGGCACATTGTCTTCGGTGACAACCTCGAGCATTGGGCATGCTTCAAATTCTGAGAAATTGGTTTCCATTCTTCCTGTACGACAGCCTTGTCTTCCAATGTTGGCGTCATTTGATGAGTTGGAGCCGTTTTCTTCCAATCTTTTGGTTTGGACATTGGGGCTGATACGTCCACTACCCTCGGACGCTCGTTTGTCGTCGAGAAGTAGAGGATTTCGTCCGGATTCTTGTCGTTTGGACCATTGATTTCCCTGCACCCTAAAAAAGAGCCGTCAGGATTCATCTCAAGAATCCTTCGTGTTTGCCTCGAGGGGGATTCTTCCCAGATGGTGCTGAAGCGCTGCTTCCCAATCTCATCGGGTGAGTAATATCGATTCTGACCAGAGGAACCTGAATTTGGTTGTCCATCTGCTTCACTTGAGTCAAGGCGTGAATCTTGACCGTCGAAAGCACCTGCCTGTTTCTCTTGTCCTGAGGGATTCAGTCTATCTTCTGGCGTCGTGGTACGCGGACTCGGTAAAGTTTCCGGGTCAAGCATTGACTCTCCCTCTTTATAAACTTTTTCAATGCTCTTCTGAAACTCCACTATTTGCTCTGCACTCATTGTAGGTGGATTGGGCTCTTTGGCTGACGGCATATTGACAACGAACCTATCCTCCCATTCAGTCAACGAGCTACTGGGTCCTGATATCGGCGATATGGAAGGGTGAGAATGGATAGACGAATTCGTAATGGTATCTGCTTTCTCAGAGGACCTTTGAGGGTTCATACTGCTGCTCTCTGAATTCCGCTGATCTTTTATTGATTGATATTTCTTTTGACCGCCTCGTGAACTAGAACTAGGGCTGCCTTGACCGTCGGGGTTAGGGTTGGTCACTCTGATCCGGGGCTGCACATTCTGAACGGGGGCATTTCCTTCGTGAGATGCTGATCCAGCCCTCTTTTGTCGAACCTTTGTGATTTCTTGTTTCGGTGAGCTAGCCAGCGATACAATCTTCTGGTAGGCCTCATGGTAGTAGTCCTTCTGCTTATTATTGTTCCGTGGTGCGGGCGAATCTTTATCGAACCTCTCTCGAACCTTCCGCCAGTAATGTTCACGATCTTTATCCGTTGATCTTGGTGACTCACGATCTGACGCGCCTGGGGACCTTTTATATGGTGCTGGTGAACCGATACTTTGCTTCTTGGCCGCGGGACTTTCTTTCAGATCCTTGCCTTTATCTGTGAACGCTCTAGGCTTTGGGAGCTTGGTAGGCCTACCCCTTCGCAATAGAGGTGTTTGAGGGGGAGTGCCCTTGGCAGCGGTCGGCTTTTGATCGGTTCCTGTACTGTTTGCTTCTGGTTGATCGTTTTCTCTTTCCGAATCACCGACTTTGTTCCTGTTACCGTTTCGAGCTCGAGGTTGAAGGTTAAGCAAGTGTCCATTTGGCAGCTTAATGTGTTCTTCCATCTTGTACCGATAATGAGAGTGAGTAGGTTCGCTTGTCAAGCCAGATTCAACCCTCTGAGTGATCCATTCCTTCTCAGAAGAAGATGTTGCGGTCTGAATCGGTGGGAAGTGTGTTTGATGAATACTACGCCTTCTGGGGCGCTTGTCGTGTGGCGATGGAATTGAAAGATCATCGAAACACGACAAGGCATTCGCAAAAAGGCTGCGAGAGAACATCGGCTCAGCCGGTTGATTCTAGTTGCCAAGGGATGACGTTCGTAGCGATACGTTGGAATGCTGAGGGAATCCGCCCACCACACCGAGGAATGCAGCAACAAACGAACACTGCCGGCCATGGGAATGTATGCCAGACGCTGTTTGGCATGGCAGCTGCATAATAACCCAGATGATTTGGTCATTTTTTGATTCGTTCGTCATTTAACAAGAAGCAACGATCCTCCTGAAGTAAAGGTCCACTAGGGCACGTAATAGGAAGGAAGGTGAAATATGGAGCCATTTGCATGGTAAAAATAAGTTGTTTTTTTTTTTTTTTTTTTTTAAGTCTTGGGGCGTTCTTGCCAAATTAAAATCGATCAAGCTTGGGAGAAAAAAATAATACAGCATGAAACATAGAATACAGTGGCTGGTCAAGGATTTCCCTCAGCCAACATTCCCTCGGCTGATCTGGAGTTGTCTCTTGTGTTTCCCAAGGCGAAATCGGATAAAAAACTTTCAATAGAGTAAAATGCCACATAACCCAAACGCCTCTTCCAAATGCTAATATGGATCCTGTTCACAGGACTGGATGCGCAAAAGCAGCATAATAGTTCCGAGGAATGTGTGGTCACGAACCCATGAGTGTGGTTCTTCCATCCCTTCAGACACCGCGTGATAATATCTATCTATTTATTCTAACTAAAATCGGCCGGAATCAAGACGAGAATCAAGATGACTCCGTCTCGAGACTGATGACATGGGGCTTGCGTCACCAGGTACATTGCTCCTCTTGAGTGGACTAGACGGCTTCTTCAGTGGACTGGTGCCCCGTTCCTTATAGAAGAAGTCGCCCGTATTCTGGAGGCGTCGCTCGAGGTTGGTCGAAGCAGATTTTCTCAGCGGTGAGTTAGCATGGGAGTAGATACCGAGACTCCCGCCATCCCCCGGGGTGGGAGTTTGGCGGAACTGTGGCTGGCGAATTGAAGCAACAGGCCCACGGACAATGGGAGAAGCATCTCGCAAATGGCTGGGGGTTTGAACGGAACTTGTATAACGAGAAGGGCCAGAAGGGGTTCCTGTCAATGACTGGCGTCCAGATGACAGCCCTTCCGGATCAACATGTTTGAGATAGTTGGGATTCGGGCTGGTCTTGAACCCGCGCTGAATCACAAATGTAGGAGTATACGTATCAACCTTATTAGACTTAGATTCAGAACGAGTGTCTTCCTCGGAGAACTGCGTGCCGACATCCCGCATTAAGGGTTGAGTTCGAGGGTGTACATATTTAGTGTCGTATTCTTTCATAACTTCCTTGTGTACCAATGCGGAGTCCTTCGCCTGTTGCTTGAAGTGCGACGACAAGAAATTCATCTGAATCGATAACAGACTTGTCAGGAAGACCGTGGTCACGATGGTTACACTTGGACGTGGATCCGATAGCTGGGTGGGTAGGAACAGCCAGTATACTAGAACGTGTCCCGGGCTGAACAGACAGAATAATCGAAGGCAGATTGGTAACGGGTCCCAGACCGCAAGCTCCCAAACGTCGCGCTGCGCATCGGGGTGAGCTCTCGACTGAGCCGATCCGGAGAGTGCATTTCTAAAGTATCGGAAGGGCGAGGCTGCTATCGGAGCTGAGTCCACTCGTACACGTTGAGCCGACGGCGTTGCGGGTGTCCGGTCAATGGATGCTTCAAACATGCGATAGTGGCGCTTGCGGTAGAAGGTGTAAAACGTATTGGACACGGTGAAACAACCGAGTAGATGGACGATAAAGGAAGCCTTTAACGGATATAATGTCAGCATTTATGTCGGATCAATAAAAGGAAAGAAGAGAGAACCTACAAGCCAGCTATGCCACGGAGCACTTCCATCATCGCCGAACACATCGTCTATGGCTCTACTACCATTTGGCCGAGAGTTGGCTCTTGCGATCAAGAAGACCACATTCAGAGTCACACCCAAAGGTAGCGCCCAATCCTTCTCGAACTGATCCCAGTCATTCGCATCTATTTCTTCCGACAACCATAACAAGAAATCTAAGGGGTTCAAATAGGATTTGATACGCTCCGTCAGTGGACGGCGGCGTACAAGCCGGGGCATGGTGAAACCGAAGTTATGTTTAGAAATAGAAAAATATGCTAGCACATAAGAACTAGTCAGTTAATTTCATTTAAAAATCACAAAATTAAAAATCAACAGACAATAATGGGGCAAACCAATCTTGAGCAAGACCAAGACAGCGTTTGAGCCAAAAGATTCCCGATTCTTTCAAAAACAACTTCGAAAAAGCGCATACAAAACACGCTTAGATAAGCAACACCTATGACGACTGACGGAACTACTATCACGGGGCCATCGTTTCGATCTTCCCCTGGTTGTTGTTCCTTCCCGGGTGCAATTTATTTTTATTTCTTTGCGAATTCTGTTTTTCACTATACCAGTTGACATCTTACATTTGTCAACATGGCAGCCTCGGCCAAGGTACACTTCAACCGTTCCCCCTCACCTCCTCTAATCATGAGATAGCGAAGTTAACACAACACAGGATCGACAGTTCCTTGCCGTTATCGGAGATGAAGAGTAAGCCTGTCGCAAACTCGTTTTACAGGAGAGCATTTTACTGATGGCTGTATGATAGCTCCGTGACTGGTCTTCTCCTCGCGGGTGTCGGTGTAAGCTGCGCTACCATCTATACATGACAGATCTACGAGAACCGATCGCTAATCCAAGCATTGAAGCATGTCACCGATCCACCTGACTCGCAACGGAACTTCCTCGTGGTAGATTCCAAGACCGAAACCTCTACGATCGAGAAAGCATTCGAGAACTTCACACAAGAAAGGAAGGACATCGCTATCGTTCTTATCAACCAACATGTGGGCCATTCCAACCCCGAACACTTCAACACAAAATACTCCATGCGAGTACACATTTCAATTTTGCTTACGGAGGAAAACTAGGTCGCCGAGCGTATCCGACACAGTGTTGATTCCTTTGCCGACCCATTCCCCGCCGTTCTCGAGATTCCGAGCAAGGACCACCCATACGATCCTGAGAAGGATAGCGTGCTCAAGCGTGTGCGCCGGCTGTTTGGAGAATAAATCTGTGGTCTGGTTTTGTTTTTCTTTCGCCGGTTGACGTTCGTTTGTGTGGCCGATTGTTACAACTGTGTTCAAAGATGCCTGTTCTCCTTGTTCTCCTTGTTCACCGCGTCGCAAGGCATCATGGCTGAGTGTGAGATAGTGGACTGGCCGAGTGCAAAGGGATGATACCCCATTTACCTGCATATAGAGCTCCTACGAACTTGGACATTCTTGGAGTTCAGGAGTATCAAGTTGATATCCGTGAATGACGATTCATATTAACAAATCAACGGGAACATATCATGTGCTGCTATTATCTCGTCTACGCATTGTAGCATGAAACTATTGAAATGTGCCTGTTGACATTTAATTCTACATTGATTAATGTTACATGCAAACGTGAGCCAATGGCATCATAATGACAGGCAGCGGCCCGGATTTGGCACGACAGAAGCACGGTTTCTGTGCAGTGAAGCAGGTGGCCCG
Source organism: Aspergillus avenaceus (assembly GCA_009193465.1). NCBI lineage: Eukaryota > Fungi > Ascomycota > Eurotiomycetes > Eurotiales > Aspergillaceae > Aspergillus > Aspergillus avenaceus. Next base: position 10,487 of record ML742207.1, read on the forward strand.
TAACGCCGGCTAGGCGGCAGTGCATTAGAATTCAACCCGATAATAAAAATGTACGATCCGAGACATTCGAGTCTATGCACTCGGAGATAGAGCGATAGCTAGGGAAGGACAAAGCAGCGGCGAACGTAGATGCGACATGAAGAGATACGTGACATAAAGAACCACATAAAACAATCTCATAAAGGAACGTACATTCAAAGACAAGTTAAATGACGCGGATCTATTAAAAGGGATCCTTAAAACTGGATGTTGTTAGCCTCGAGGCAAGTTATGCGGACGTCATCCTTGGTGTAGACATCGGCATGAACACTGTATTTTCCCTGTTGAGCGGAGATAAGGCATTAGCTAAGTTATCTTTTGGCTAGATGGATTTTGGAAAACTAACGGGAGGAATCTGCTTTGGCAGGTCGACCTGCTTAACCAAGGCCATGTCACCCTTGTTCAATGGACATTTGAGGTCAACATTGACGATCTGATCGCAAAGATCTGCCTGTTGTCTTATAAGGGTGATCAGGCCGTACTTGACCTGGAGGAGCACGTAAGCGCCCTTTTCAATCTCCTGGCGCAAGCTTCCTTTAGCCTTTATGGTAAGAGATTGGCCACTGTTCCCAGTTAGTTACTAGATTTCGGGAAGGACTATACATCAGGACGTACGCAGCAGGTGGGTTCGGTGACAAGTCCACCGAATTTATCTTTAGGATGTCACCAGATGGGTCTGAACAATACGTCAGAGGGTTGTCTCCCTCAACAGCCTTATCAGCAGTGATAGCGGTTTGAGACGAGCCGAGGAAGTTGAGAGAGCGAGCTGTGGCGGAGAGGGGAGCAAGACAGACAAGAAGCGTAGCGGCGGTTGATAAGAACTTCATGATTGCGGTAACTCTGTAAGTCTATTGTTGACTGGGGTGCAGGGTGGTATTATAGGGATTATATTGAGCAGAAAAGAAAGCGACAGAAATCTAAAGACGAAAGCTCGAGAGTCGATCGATGATGATGTAGTTATAACTTCAGAAGAAGATGGGGGAGAAGCGGTGTCATGGGATGATATCCTAGCGCCATCGATGATCGGCTGGGTGCACGTGATGATCCTAAATGGCATCACCTCTATATGATTGGTGGAATCGTGCATGATTGTTACTATAGATACATCAAGCTAGGTATAAAGGACGTGGGCTTTCTTTTTCTTTTTCTTTTTTCACCAAAAAAATAAAAAAAATAAAAAAAAAAAATCCTTCAGTACTTTTTATACTGTTCAACTATGTACCCAGACAAAGGCCTATCTTGTATGCGACTGGCAACTTGATAAAATTATGGAGCCCGAACCGCCTATCGTGGGGATTGACCCACCTCCACAGACTTCCCAATGAAAGCTCGTACGCCGTAAGTTATGTCAGTTCGAGTTCTATTTGATGAATTTGTCTTTTTTCCTTCTCTATATATATGTTTATTTATTTCTATTATCTAACTTAGAGTTATCACAGTAGTTACATATTAATGCAATCTGAAATATTCACAGTATAGAGTCTCTCCGTTATCAGTGCTCGGAGACGAAGATACCGGCCATGCCCATACCCTGATAAGGATAAATTAGTATAAGCTCATACCCGAGAAGTTGATGCCCGGGAAAACTTACAGTTCCGACACACATCGAAGTGACAGCTACCCGTTTATTTTGTCGTCGCAGCTCAGAAAGCGCTGTAACAACCTGTCGTGCTCCTGTACAACCCAATGGATGGCCGAATGCACTTTGAAGGTCAGCCGATGCCACTCAGATAGAGATCCCGAGGACTTACATTGCACCACCCCGAGGATTAACCTTGGATTCATCAAGCCCGAGCTTCTGAACGCAATAAGTACCCTACACATTTGTTAATATTCTTGCTTGCGCTTCACTGGAAGACTGTAACGGGGAAGAGTGAGTTGAATAATTTGTAGACTCACCATGGACGCGAATGCTTCGTTGATTTCAAAGACATCAATCTCATCTTTGGTTAATCCGAATTTAGAGAGGATCTTGGGGATAGCGAGCGAGGGGCCGATGCCCATGATCCGAGGTTCCAATCCAGTAACGGTAGCTCCGCAAAACTTACCCAGGATGGGCTGCCCAATCTCTTGCGCGCGTGAGCGCTTCATGAGAACAAGTGCTGCAGCGCCGTCGGTGATTTGGCTCGCGTTACCACCCGTTGTAGCACTGGGCTGCCATTGTGGGAAGGCCGAACGGATCTTGCCTAGAGATTCTGCCGTAGTGCCGTATCGAATACCGTCATCTCGGTCCACCACTACGTCCTTCACCTCGCCGGTTTTAAGATCTTTGATCTTGGTTTGGACTGGTACTATTTCGTCGTTAAACCATCCGGATTTCTGGGCATGCTCCGCTTTCTGGTAGCTCTTAGCCGCAAACTGGTCATGCATTTCGCGAGTAATACCGAATTGGTTCGCCACGTTTTCGGACGTCTGACCCATGGGCTGTTTATTCTGTGAAGCAATCGGATGGGACGTGACACGGTCAGACAAATCGGGGGCACCATTATCAGGGTTGGTGCTCATGCTCTCTGCTCCCACCGCGATACCGACATCGATAGAACCAGCGATGATCTGGTTAGCAATATTCTGGATCGCCAGCAATCCAGAAGAGCAAAACCGGTTGGCAACAGATGCTGCAGCAGTGACGGGAAATCCGGCTGCCAGAACAGCAGAACGGGCAATATATGCTTGACCCGGAGCGAGAACATTGCCGACACAAACGTCTTCCACAAGATTAGGGTCGAGATTCGACCGCTCGCGCACGGTCTACTGACTGGGTTAGGGCATGTGAAGATATCAAAGTTTACCGCAGAGAGTCTCACCGTCAGTAATGAGATGAGAAGCTCATCCAAAGTAGTATCCTTCAACCCACCCTTTCTGGCTTTTGTGAGAGGTGTCCGCACAGCAAGTGTGATTACCTATTTTCGCGCATTTGTTTAACCTCGATTCTACTTACCCGCAACTGGGAAAACAAAATTGTCCATAGAAGGTCAGGAAGCTTACCACATCATCAGGGTTTTGCGAAAGTAAGTTTTGCTTCGCGGACACACTACCAGAACCCGAAAGCTGGTTTGCGATAGAAGACAATCTCTGCTGTGGCGAAGACATGTTTAAATTCTCTTTGAAACTGTTACGTGTTATTTTTAAAATTAACCCAAGAAGCAACTCTCTTTCAAAAAGGAATCTTTCCACAAACACGATGCGATGGTATTATATCAATCAGCTCGGGGGCGACAACCGCGGTTCCTTTACAATCAAGGCCGAAAGACAAAAACAACGGGGAGTAGGTAACGATACCGAGCCGAAACCAGGTTGATGAGGTGGTTCAGTTTTTTTGGTTGCGGAGTCTGCTTCCTTTCAGTCTCCTATTATTACTAGTATTATAGATCCACCACACTACTAAATTACGGGCCACTAGAAGTTCCCCATGGCAATGATAAGCAACTGACCTGCCGAGTGGATTTGCCGTTGACTTGTAATGCCAGTGTAAGTTACGGTAAGTCAGAGTGGCCTCGGTTGTCGGTCACATTTGATCCTCTACGAATATTTATGATTGGTCTCTGTTTAAGCTCGAAATCTTGTGGGGAAAGATGGATAAGAAACTTTCTTTGTCTTGTGGATTTCATACGGGTCGATCCGACCAATGTCTGGAATCTGCCAGATCGGGTGTCAGGAGATTGCACTGTATGAATCACATAGAGATCCTAGATAGGGAGCATAATGTTATAGACTTTAAACTATTACCCTCAAAATAACCCTATACAAGAACAATGACCGCAGTGGAAAAATCATTAATTAATCGGGGTCCTTAAGGGGTGAGTGGACCCTTTCGCCTCCAGCTGACTTTATTCATCAATCCGGGGTCTCCGCACCGAATCAACAAGTACATTTAGACAAAAAAAAAGAACTAGGTTAAAAAAAGAAAAGACAGGAAAAAACACATTTCAAAAATTACAGAGACAGAGTCATAGTCTGGCAGTTGAAGAAAATCTCCCAAGTATCGGATGGTCATAATCCCCTGACTGCCGTTAGGCTGACGTGCAGGTACATGCAGGAACTCCAAGACTATCAATAGACTACAGCGTAATCGGTAAATCCTAATTCACTACCCGTCTCTGAATTCCGATTCTGCTGTCATCATGTAGCTCTTATTCCCTATTTACTTCCGATATTCATTTCAGTGAATTCCAAAACCTTGTTATTAGAGTTAGAGTCAATACATACTCTTTAGCGCTGTTCATGATCTGACATATCCAGTACATGCAACCAGCATCACAATATTGAATAAGCGTTGGATACTCGATCTTGCGATTTCTATTTAAATCACTCTCATGGATATCTTCTCGGATATCGGCGTGCCTACTATGGCAATGGCTTCGGCCCTGTCTGTAACAACAGCAGCTTACCTCAATGCCAAGTTCTCAATCTCAACCGATCTCTCAACAATCTACAATGACCGCACTTTTGTGGCTCGCCTCACGCGGCGCATTACAGAACTCGGGGATACAACCACAATTTACAAGATGCTCGAAAGGGTCATTGAAGTTGAAGGACAAGGCACAGTGGAGGCGCTTTGGTTTGAAAACAGGACGTGGACTTATCACGAATTGAAAGACCGTATGTTGAATCTCCGTTCCATGGATGATTTTGGGCCCTTGTGGTAACTTTTATGCATAGTGGTGGACCGGTTTGCTGCCGTGCTTGGAGAAAGAGATATCAATGCAGGGGACTTTGTAGGGGTGTTTACAACCAACTCTCCAGAAATGGTGGTCACAATCTATGCGCTCTCTAAGTTGGGCGCTGTTGCTGCGCTTTTAAATACAAATCTTCGTGGTAGGCATCGGAGCTACTATATGTTTGGAACGCAAGCAGTTACTGATCCCGGTAAATGCAGATGATACCTTTACACATTGTCTCAATGTCTCCGATGCCAGATTTATTATTTCGACCCCTGACCTATCAGAATTTGTTTGCTCTGAACTGCCTCATATTGCTCTGAATTTATCGTCATTTGACAACGTGCCTACTGGGAGCACGGAAACAATTACTGCGGTGCAATTGCAGCAATATTCTCCCTTCGGTCTGACCCCTGCTAAACGGTCACCAAGCGATCTAACAGTATTGATTTATACATCTGGTACGACGGGGAAACCTAAAGCATGCGCAATCCGTAACATGATGACTCTTACGACTTCCAATCCTCTCACGATCGATATTGACAACCGGTCCAAATATTTCCCACTCCGCACTTATTCTTCTCTACCTCTGTTCCACGGAACAGCTTTCTTCACTGGGTTATGCTATTCCGTTGGAAACGCAAGCACGTTATGTCTGCGCCGTAAATTCTCTGCCTCCCAATTCTGGAAAGATATTCATGACTCGGGGGCTACACGCATTCTATACATTGGCGAACTGTGTAGATATCTTCTGGCAACTTCGCCGTCTCCATACGACCAGGACCATTCCTGTATTGTGGCTAGTGGCAACGGACTCCGTGGGGAAATATGGGAGCGCTTCCGCCAAAGGTTCGGTGTCCCTGAGGTTCGAGAATTCTACAGGTCGACCGAGGGAGTAGCAAAGTTTGATAATTACGGCGTCGGATCTTGGGGGGTCGGGAAGATCGGATTCTCGGGGCCCATTCGACGGGCTTTTGAAGACGACGTGTTCATCGTGAAGTATGATACTGAGACTGAGGAGCCATACCGGGACCCAAAGACAGGCTTCTGTGTCAAAGCCAGACTTGGGGAAGAGGGAGAAGCAATCGGACGAGTCAGGAGCCGTGGAATGCTCACTGAATATCTTCGCAATGAGGAAGCCACTGAGAAGAAGCTGCTGCGGAACGTCTTCCAGAAAGGGGATATCTTCCAACGGACCGGTGACCTTGTCGTTCAGGATCAAGATGGTTGGGTGAAGTTCCAGGACCGAGTCGGCGACACTTTCCGTTGGAAAGGCGAAAATGTTAGTGCGGGAGAAGTTCGAGACCACATCTGTCGAATCGCTTCCGTCCATGATGCCGTTGTTTACGGTGTAAAACTACAAGGGTACGTGGGAAACGGTCTATATTACTGTATCATTACCTGCCACTGACATGTCTTCACCGTTAGGTATGATGGACAAGCCGGAGCTGCCGGTATTACTCTTGAAGATTCGTCATCAGCAGTGGAGGCTGAGTTGATGTCTAATCTATATCGCGAGCTGAAGAAGAAGGGTGTACCATCATACGCTCTCCCTCGTCTTGTTCGAATCACGGAGAAGTAAGTCTTTGGAGATCCTTTCTGAATAAAAAGCTTTGCGTACTGATCTATTCGATCTTGTCCACTAGGGTCGCTACTGGCGTTACATTCAAGCAGGCCAAGGGCGATTTGACCAAGAAGGGCTGGGATCCCCGAATCGAGTGGAATGGCGATAAGCTGTACTGGCTCGATGGCACGAAATACGAGAAGTTGGATGAGCGAAGCTGGTCTTCGATCGAGGCTGGACAAGCTAAGCTATAAATTTGACTTTGTTGTACATATTTATCGGAGAGGCAAACACTCAAATCACTGGCAAGATGTTTGTACACGGATGTATTTTGCTCTCCTACGGGTGGTATCATGATACCAGTACTACTAACAACTATGAACATACAAAAAAAAAAAAAATAAATAAATAAATAACATGGCCTAATTCAACAATTAATGTAACCAAGGCTTAGCCATATTTTAAACACGACACAAAAAAGTTTTTTTTTTTTTTTAAAAAAAAAAAGAGGCTAAAAATCGCTTTCCGATAGACCAAGGGTACAGTCTCAATCTCGCACACCTAAAAAGCAAAATCGACACTATTCAAATTCTCCGAAGTCCCCTAACCAATGACCTATGACTATTACTTTGCATAAATAAATAAGATAAGAGGGAAAAAAATCAAGTGATAAAGAAAAGAGAATAAAAATAAAAGGAAGAATGCGCAGCGTAGAATCCGGGCAACAGGCTCAAAGAGAAGATCGGCATGCAGCTAAGCCTGTGGTATCTCCAACCACAGGCCTGAATATTGGCGTGCATTACACCCCCCTCTTTATCTTGCATCATGCCCTAGCTTATCGGGCGATACCGCGCGGGGCCTACTCGTCGACCCCTACATGAAGACAAACCATGCCCCTTCCATTTGCCGGTTTGTGTAAAAGTGCGTTCGTTCACTTTTCTAGGGTTTAATTAAGCCCATAAATGCACACACACAACAATGGCGGCGGTTTTAACGGACCCTCATATTCCTGAATTGCAAGGAAAATCTCCAGAGCCACTAGCCGAGGAAGAAAATTCTGGCAAGGATCTTGAGCAGGTGGTTGTGCCGGACCAGTTCGATGAGAAATACCAGACCACGAAATGGGAGATCTGGGCATACTATGCGTGCGTGACTCGGAGGTATGAGAAGGAGTGTGTCGCTGAACAGAATTGAGACCATTGTAGATACTACATCGGTAACAATGGACTGTCGTTATTCAGTAAGGATCTGCCTGCGCACTCAGAACTGATTGCATTACACAGGTAATTAACAATGACTGCAGACTTCGGTCCAACTGCCTTCCAAAACCTGCTCTACCAAGCCGCGGGGAAAAAAGAAACCCTGCCCTTCGCGGGGAGAGAGCGCTTAATTGAAAGCATTGTTCTTCTCAGCAACGGAATCTCCTTCGCCATCCAGGTGGTCATCTTCCTAGTCATCGGCAGCTTCGCTGACTTCGGCACCTGGCGCCCTAACATCCTCATTACCCTATCGATCATCGCCTATGCGATCGGCTTCGGCTGGCTGGGCGTCCACACCGCGGACAAATGGCACATCGGCATCGGGCTGTACATCGTCGGACTGCTGGCCTACCAAACAACCCTAACCTTCTGGCTCGCTGCGTTCCCCGGGCTAGCGCGCAACACGGCCGCGATGAAAGCCAAAGCCGACGACTACGTTGCCGGGACTATATCGCGCGACGACTATGACTACGCGGACACCATGGAGCGCAGCCGGATGGCCAACCGGGCATTCTACGTTCAATCTGTCGCGGAGATCGGCATTCTGGCCGTCATCGTGGGAATCATGTTCGGGCTGCATGTCAATGCGAGTGAGGAGAATAACAACTGGGGACTCAGCGTGTTGATCGCGTTCGCTAGTGGTGTCTGGCTGCTCGTCTCCCTGCCCTGGTTTTTCCTCGAAAAGAGACGGCCTGGCCAGGATCCACAGGGGAAGAATATCTTGCTTGCCGGGATGCAACAGCTGTACTATGCTGCCAGGCAGGTGTGGAGGTTAAAGCAAAGCTTGTTATACCTCGTCGGTGAGGAGTCTCCCCTCAAGCCCTACAGACCATACATGCCAGTCCAGCACTAACCACCCAGGAGCAGGATACTTCCTCCTAGGCGACTCGCTCAACACCACCGTGACCGTGATCTCAACACTGCAAAACAGCGTAGTCGCCTACAACACCCTTCAACTGACATATCTTCTGATAGTCGGCATCGCAGCCCAAGTGAGTACACAGCTTCCCTCCCACCAATAACCTTCACACCAACTAAACCTCCCAGGCCGTCGGCATCTACAGCTTCTGGCTCATCCAGCAGCGCTTCAAGCTCGGCACGAAAACAATGTTCAACACGATCGCCGTGGCAATCATCCTCCTCGACGGCTGGGGTATGATCGGCATCTGGACGCAGAAGTTCGGGTTCCACCACGCCTGGGAATTCTGGGTACGTCACTCCAACCCCTTCTCCATCACCTCTTCCCTCGTTCCAAACCCCATTCTACATAATATACATAGTATAACGATACATCCGCTGACAGAGTGTATAGCTCTACCAAGCATATTACGGTCTGTTCGTGTGCCCGTGGTACAGTTACTCGCAGATCATGATCTCGGAGGTTGCGCCGCGGGGCCACGATTTCCTGTTCTTCAGCTTGTTCAGTATCGTGGGCAAGACGTCGTCGTTTATCGGACCCATTGTCTCGAGTGCTATTATTGATGCGACTCCGTCTGGGAATGCCTCGACCCCGTTTTACTTTTTGTTTGGGCTTAGTTTGGCCAGCTTTGCGGTGTTGCTGTTCTGGTTGGATTTGAAGAAGAGTCGGGAGGAGCAGGAGGTGTTTTTGAGGGGGAAGCAGGAGGTGTTGGGGTAGGTGGGTTAGGTTGTTTCATGTGGGTTGGGATGTTTGTGTCTGTGCCTATGGGTGTGGTTGTTGTATCGTATTATTAGGGTTGAGGGAAAGAAAAAGGGAAGGATTTCGAGTCATATCCTGTTATGATTGGCTCTTGAATGTACATGTTTTTTGTTCTTGACTAATTTCCGTATAGATTTTTATCCCCTCCAGTACCGTACGGTATGGAAGGGCGAAAAGCGAAACTCCAGCCCATGCTATGCCTAAGCGCCGTACTTTGGAAGTTGAACGTAAAAGGGTAAAATAAGAAAGAGACAGCACAACTGAGGAACGAGATGAGAAACAGAAGGAATATAGAGCGACGATATTACGAATCGCCATCGGATGCGGCACTCTCCTTGGACTTGCTCTTCTTCTTCTTCTTCTTTTCCTTCTTTTCGGAACCGTCCACGTCGGCTTCTGCTTCGGCATCGCGCTTGCGCTTCTTCTTCTCTTTCTTCTCTTTCTTCTTTTCCTGGGCTTCCAGCTCCTCCGGCGGCACGAAAGACTTGGCGCGCTCTTGCATCTTCTCCTCGCGCTTCTGGCGCTGTTTCTCCATGACCTCTTCCTTGTGTGCGCGGTCCTTGGCTTCCTTGGACAAGAAGTATTCTCCGGACTCGATCTGCAAGTCGACCTTGCTCTTCTCGGGGGCCGGGGGGAAAGGGGTATACACCTTCTTGGTCTTGTCGGTTACCTTGAATGGTGTGCGACGTTTCGAAAGAGTGCGCTTCTTGAAGTTCGGGAGGAATCGATCCCAGGACTCGTTGACCAGAGTCGGGTCCTTGGCCAATTCACGCTTGATCATAAGCTCCTTGATGTGATAGATGGGGTGAATGTTGGCCATGCAGTCGTCAATAACCCTGCGGACTTCCTTAAGACCTTTGAACGGGCCCATGGCAGCCACCGTGTTTCCTTGAACGAGGATGTAGGTACTGGTCAAAAGTTCGAGAGCCTTGAGCGTTGAACCTTGGGGTCCCAGGATACGTTGACGACGCTTGACGAAACGTTCCTTGTTGCGCACCTGGTTCCGAATCTTGATAATATCACAGGCGACATCATCATCGAGAATCTTCAGGGCCTATCATCCCAGAAGAATATGTCAGCATGTAAATTTAGACAAGTGAAAAACGCATAAGAACCCACCTGTTGTACTGGCACACTTCTGGCCAAAAGTTTGATCAGATCACGGGCGCTCAAAATGGCGGCCGGGTCGAAGGTCTTTCGGGTGGTCTTCACCGTCATGCTACCTTCCACCAAATCGAGAGTACAAGCAATTCCATGTTTTTCCAGCGCTCTCGTCACAACGGGCCATGCCTCTTTCAAGTACACTTCACGATATTTGGGGAAGAGAGTAACGAAGGAAGATTCTTCAGCAAAGCTGCCGGCGACATTATCATCGGCCTTGAATGGTTCGACCTGGTGGGAAACACAGATTAGAAAGATGAAGAGCGCAAGTGGTATGGAATCTGGTGGTTACAAACCTTCCACTTGTCAATATCATCCGTATCCCACGGCTTGTCCTTCTTGTATGTGGAGGGCATTGTGAAATGTCTAGGATTGAGACTGTTTTTAGTAAGTGGGACGGGGAAGTAATTCGAGGTGAATCTGAACTTGAAATCGGCCGCCAACTTTTTTTCTGATCCGCGCGGAGACTTACCGTATTTGGCACTTGGCGCGGTTGGCGAATGTAGTGGAAATAAGAGGCCTGACTATGCGCGGCAAACGCACAAGCGCCAGAATAATGGATCGGGCGTCTATTCGACAGAGCCTCACAGGTGTCGCTTCCTGGTTGAGGACGTCTGGTTGGCTAATTTTGGTTATCGGCGGGTCCCATTCCACAATTCAAGATAAGTTAAACACGCTGAAGAAGCGAAAGACGTATCAGGTATTCCCATAGCGCGCGGTTAACACTGCCCGGCTGATCTAATACTAATCAAATAATATGTCATATGCCGTGGTTTGTGGGCAACTCAAGAAAATTAAAAATTAAGGTCTAAGCCCTCTTTCCCAAAGGGTTTTCCCACGTCTATGGGTGATCTCCTGGTATCAACTACCGACATAAGTAGGTCATCCCCAGTCATCAAAATGGTTGACCACGAGGGCCAAGAGCGACCATAACTGCAATGTATTAGTCTCTCATGTGTGTCATAAGCTCTGCGTAGACTATGATGCAAGTGTCCTAGAGAAATTAAGAATTAATTGGTAATTCCAGGGGAGGCCCGCATCTCCCTTCGCCCCACACACTCTATCGTAGGAGATTTGCCATGAGCACCTAGTGGTCCAGAAGCTAGCAAAAAAACCATTGACCCCTCCGGAGGTATTCGGAGTTTGCCTCGGGGGCAAAAAGCCCTTGCTTGGCTATCTTTCTGTTCTATTGGCCTCGAATAAAGTTTCATGAAGTGGCCATTTTTGACACCGGTATTTATTCACCCCAAGATAAAAGAAGATTTGACGAGACCGATCTGGCTTGAAGGTTGATGCGTCATTTCAATTCTGAAGGAAGAGTAGAGCAAAGCTCCGTCATAATTTTGAGCTAACAGTAAAGGGCACAATACCACATGGGTCACTGGCATGGTTGAAGAAAGAAGTACAAAAGGGTGGTTTGTTTTGGGTCCTATCTGACAAGGCGTAATAAATTTCTTGTTCCTTCTTTAAGTTCGAAGGACGACCCGTCAGTTTGGTACCCTACCCGAAACCATCTCTTGTCCCTTTCACCGTCTTCCCTTTTCCCTTTCTCCCTTCCTCCTTCCAGAGTGGCAACTATGGCTGTTGAAAGCCTATGTTGTCACAGCTCTTGTGGCTCTATCTCTCTGTTTAGACAACGAGATCGTCACTGACCGTCAGATTCCACCTTCAACTCAAGATGCCCAATGAGTTGTTAGCTAGATTCCTGTTTAGTTTACTTACTGGCAATTTTTACTATTTACCTGCGCCCCATCTTCACACCGATGCTAGGTCTGGGTGGCGGTCCGATTTGGGCGACTAATTCATAGTTTCAGGGCTCATTTCTCACTGTTGCAGGTTCTCCAGTGGAATCCCCACTCGGCCGACGAGAGCTAAGGAGAACGGTGTCCCGTCGCTTCTGAGTACCGCAAATTACCGCTCACGCAGAGAGACATTTTGGCAGAAGATCTGATAGCTGTTTATCCCAACAACACTTGTTTTCCTCAGTTGTTGATTAACTTAAATCTCAGGAAAAATATTGCGTGCTTTTGATGCCTTCTCCCCGGTGGTTGCACGTAAGGACCTTCAGGCCACAATGTGTGCCGTGTCCTAGCAAAGCGGGCTAGGTAGGTGATCTGTTGCCAATGACATTTTAGTGTACAGCCTTCGAAAACCTTCCCGCTGTTGTCCCTATCGTTTGTAATCACCGTTGTGTGCGAGGAACATTCAGTGTTTGGACTTGGAGTTATCTGTGGGGCCCGATGATTACAGTGTGCTTGTGAATGGCCCTCCGCACGAAGTGGTAGCAGTACCAATGGTCACCTTGGTCACAGCTACTAAATCCAAATGGAAAAGATTGAGAGAATATATGGTGAAATCATCAACTTTTAGCTCCTTTCTTTATCTTTTTTTTTTCTTCTTCTTCGCATTGACTGCTCAAAAGGCAAGGTATCTAATGTGAGATAGAACAATATGCTTCGTCTGTCACTCACTCGGGACAGCAGCGTTCTTGGCTTGAGACGAGACGAATCTGTCCTATCACTCGCATATTGACTACCAAATGCATTCCGTTGATGGTACCTACTGGGGTTTCCTCCCAATGCAAACATATCTGGATCGTTAGTACAATGTTGCGGATTGCCCGGGAGAGAACATACAGGGGGAAATAAGCCTTAAGGCTGGGCGTGTCTGCTTCTTGCTGAGCCCGCGCTATCAATTCCTGGAATTCCTGTGTGGCCATGCCTAAGAGTTGAGTGAAGGGGTAAGTACCCAATGCAGGAAACAGCCGCTGGACAATATCACGGTTCAAGGCACCTATATCACGCATCCTTGGATCTAACCAGTGTCAAATGATTGTTTGACTCAAAGGTGCATTCGACAACTTACCACTAGACCACGCAGATAGAGGTAGAGGGATCATCCTGGCATCAACCTCCGTGAACCCGGCCGCTGCCAGAAGGTTCCTCAATCTTGTTCCTACCCGGAGGTCCTTCAGCCCATCATATGATCCCATGAACTGCGTACTCCATTGTCTCAATGCGTTATTAGCGGTAATGGAGCCGTTATCCGACTGGACATTGAAGTATAGCTCCACTAGCTGTACCCAGCCCCCTGGCTTTAGAACTCTGCACAGGAGTATGATTAGTCTAGAACTGACATGGAGACCTAGTGTTATTTCACACGGGTCGCTATGATGAACCAGACCTTTTGATGTCTCGAATATATGATGGCCAACGACTCTGGTTAATACCTGTTGCCAGCAGTCGCGAGTGGACAAGGTCGAAGTAGTGGGAAGGAAAGGTAAAGGGGCGGTTCAAATCATCGACCTGGATGGCAGAAAGAATGTGTTAGCGAAATGCTTCCATGAAACTGTGGATTTACAATGCAGGAATATCCTTGTTGGGGTCGGGAGTAGGACGTCGCAGGAGCAGAGTCTGTTCAGCAACGCTGTCGGATCAGGGGTACAGCCATAGCTATTCCCCGCATGGTGAGGCCGTTGAAGTTGGGGAATAGTGGACTCACCTGTAGCCATAAATTTTCCGGCGTATCATCGGGGCCCATATCTGGGTAAATATCGAGACCAATTACCTTTTCAATGGGGCTATTTAGCGGGTCTGTGCCTTGGAAGATCGGACTACGTACCTCGCATTGGGGGTTCTTCTCTGCAACCTCGGTTGCCCACGACGCAGTGCCATAACCACAATCGAGAACTCTTTTGGGATGTTTGATAGGCGGGAAAATTAGTCTTTGATCGAAAACCTTGTTGAAAAGTCGATGCTGCAGGTCAAGTCGTTCTGCCTCCTCCTGGCGGTGGACAGCGGTCAGCTCAGGTTCGGGACCCAGACCTCGTCGATCTTACTTCATCTACCGGCTCGAACGCTATCTTATGGTCGATGGAAAACTTTTGGTACTTGCGCTCCTGAATCGTAACTGTCTCAAGATACGAAACATCCAGTGCTTCCGTTTGCGAGTCAGGGCTCCTTCAAGACCAAGAAAAGTTAGTCTTCGTGATCTGTATAGGATCTAGCGACGGGTTCGGTACGTCATTGTGGCCTTTCTCGCCTTAATCGCTCGCGCAGGAACTGAGTTTGGTGGACCAACGAATCGAATCAGAGGAAGCAAGGGGCTCTCATGTCTCAAAGAAGTGGAGTGATAAGGTATGTGGTGGTCAGGGACGACTTGGGTTGGGGCGATCGAAGGGGTATGAAGAATATTCACTGCTAAAAGTACCGCTGGGTACACATGAGAAATTACGATATTGCTCTCCAAGGACCATTGGCGAAGCACTCCGTACTATGCGGGACTCACTCTTCGTGCTAAAAAGTACGGCCGGTAAAGGAAAACCCGTCTAGGCCAGTCCCAGGCGTCTGTCTTGCCCTCTGAAAGAACCTAGCAAATCATTGGCAGAGACACGCTCAAAACACCCTTTCAAAGGCGCAAAATTTGGTCAATGACAGCCCTCCCTCTTGAACTACGCTCGCTTGTGACCTCTCCAGCCTGGCTTGTCTTAAAAAGAAATCCGATTACCTTAGGGTTTATTCTAGAGATTACATCCCCGTCAAATGCAGGGAAGGGAGGGGTCGGAAGGGCTTTGGAGGGGCCACCGACGCCAACGACTTTCTACGCAAAAGGGCTAAGTAAACTAACCGTCCCAACCATGAATTAGACTTCATCTACTCCCGACAAGTTAATATTCAAAGACAGTGGTCCGGCAATTTCTCAGCACTTTCGCCGGGAGTCAAATATTGCATGAATTTTCCTTTTAGTTTGTGGGGACCGAAGACTGAAATTCTATGGTTGGCGCAAAACTCACGTGTTGTTCCCTATCACGCTCTTTCTCTCACGCCATTTCAAGCAGTTTCAGTAATTAAGCCTCGCACAGCCCTAACTTCTGCATGGACACACAACGACGGATTCGGATCACTAGTCTTCGTGGCGGGGGTGGTACGCCATGATGTAATGAGCACTGGGATGCGCCCACCAACCAAGTACCTAAAACACGAGAGGGAACAAGCGAAAATCTTTCACTAAGGAACAATTATCCGACTCTCCTGCAGGCGCAAATGTAGCGGGTAAACTAAGAAACTTAGTTGAAGGCGAAGCATGCTGGCCCGCGTCATCATAGAGCCTACAAGGCTCGCTTCTTGGGGTGTCAGTGACATAATCGTCAAATCCCAGCATGATGGTACTGTGACTGCGCCCGATCAAACCGCCCCTGGTCAATTTGATTGCAGGATCGATTCGGAAGGCTGATGGAACATCATGGCACCCCCCTCCTTGCTTCGCTCCCAATGGCAGTCATAATGAATGGCTTGTGAATGCATTTAGCAACCAACAAGACAGACAATCTACCAACTTTGACTGGATGGAGTCCGTCATCCCTGCAATATATTTTCCTTTCCTTTCTTTGACCCCCTTGTATGTTTGCACAATACGCATATGTTTCTCACCGCTCGCTTTTTCATTTTGCCTTTTTTTTTTTTCTTATCATTTTTTTATTACATCATTTTTTTTTTCTTGCCCCTCTCTCTGTACCATTCCCGGCCGTTCATCGTACTAAGAGCTCGCAATAAATGGCACTAATACGTCCATAGATGGGTCAGACTCCAAATTGAGAATAGCACAGAACATCTGACAAGCGACGTTGCTTGGCGAGTGGACCAAGGATCCCTTCGTCGCACTGAAGATTCTACCCAGAAACAAATTATGCAAGAGATGGGTCGGTGCTTCGGGGACCCGAACAACTGTGGAGAATATAGGGTGACCATCTTTGGCGGAAAACGGTAAGAGACGTGAAAATCGGAGACCATTCTTTGGGATCTCAAGAGAAGCGGGATTATCATGTCCTCTAACTACCTTTGGCGTTAGGTGCAATGGCCCCTATCAGGAGGGAAAAGGGGCCACTAAGGGCGAAGAAGGTAAGATGACAGAAAACACGGAATGGCATAGCCACTTCCGAGTGGTACTTGCGCTTCCCTGAGCACCCTGGGTGATTTACACAGGGATACTGCATTGGCCACGGCCACTGGCCGTACTTTGGGGTCATCCAGCCATGGATGTCACTAAGCATGCAGACCTGGTACTCTTGCAGGGTCAGAAGTCAGACGAGGATCCATGCTGTCGGGTCTCTTGATACTCAATGGGCTGAACCCAAGGCATATGGGCAACGATCCCAGAACCACGGTTCAGCTTCGGGAGAGCAGTGCGCAGCGCCGGAGACTACAGCGGTTAGGCCCGCTAGTGTCCTTGTAGTCTGAGGGACTAAAAAATCCACTTTTTAGCAGAGATGTTACATCCCTTCACGTTGCGTTACACACCTTTCGCTTATTTTAATTAATTTGACTTTTCTTCTTCTTCTTTCGCATCTCTTTGTTCCGTTCCCTACATCAATTCAGTCCAATCCAGCTGCAATCTATACGGCAATACGGCAACCAAGCGGACATGTCCGTACACATGTTTCTACATGACGATGGACCAGGTTACTAAGGAGATGGGTCTCGATTTCATGACACGTCATACTGTACTGGGTACATAATATAATGGGGGGACTCCTTGTGCCCCCTCTCTGTGCAATATAGTGTGATACCGCCTTACCTAACTTCCACAGCCCCAGTCATAAACTTCACACTAGCCACAACAATTTCCATCACGAACGCAACCTCTTCTTCTGTCCGAGGAGCATAGATGAAAACATATTCCAATGGTATAGAAATGTCCCTCCCAGCGAAGAGGGCCCTCGGTATCTTAACGCCAGACAACTTATGCCGCTGACCCCATCCGTTCTCGATGATCTTTTTACCTGAAACTTTTGTTAATTCCACGGCGACGCTAGCCTCGAAATCAAAGATAATAGGTGAACATACAATCAGCGGGCGCCAGTGTCAGATGCAACGAGAAATCCTTCAGGTGATGGATATGTGCAATCTCACCCTTCATTTGCTGAGCAATGGGACTCGGGCTGAGACCATCGGCGAGGAAGAAGGCGTCCGCATGAAGCTCCACGTGGGACGGGGAAAGCTTGATTAGGTGTTGGTTTCTCGAAGCTAGGGCGTAGAAGTCTGCGTCCAATTTCTGCGACCG
This sequence comes from Aspergillus avenaceus, assembly GCA_009193465.1. NCBI lineage: Eukaryota > Fungi > Ascomycota > Eurotiomycetes > Eurotiales > Aspergillaceae > Aspergillus > Aspergillus avenaceus. The sequence continues at coordinate 27,905 of ML742207.1, forward strand.
TTCAACATCAATAATTGCTATTCATTATCGGGGTGAGGTTGGAGGAAGGGTACATAGTTATGGACGTGGCTGGGAACAGCTGCTCAATATCTTTCATACCTTTTTGATCTCCTCCGGCGGGAATTCAGTCAATTGCCGTTGTGGTGCGATATGCGGTCCAACTTCCGGTCGGTCCCTTTTCTTTCCCTGGACCACCTCATCGGTCAAATAACTAGTCGTCTCACCAGCGGCAATCAGGTGATTGTAGGGTTCTGTCGAGAGCATCTCACGGGCCCATGGCCGCATTATAACACTAACGCCGAACCATCCAAGGAAATTGTAAGGAACCCCACCGGGGCCATAGGATAAGAATGTCTTGTAATCGCGATAAATGCGGGGAACCGTCACGGCGAGAATGGTCGCTGACAGAGCAGACACCGTGAGACGAACATTGTTCGAAGGTTGTCGTAGAGAAGGTGGGAGTGTCCCAGGCAGGGAGAAGAGAAAGGACGAAGCTCTATGAAATAAATCGGCCATTATCATAGCCTTGAGCACCGTAACAGGCCTTATGCGTAAAAGACCGAGTGTGTATTCAGTGAAATGAAATCCAGGTATTTATGTATTCAGTAAGAAGGGACAGAAGTACTACAGAACTCGTGACAAGTAACAAAAAAGAACACCGAAAGACTCCGATCCCCCCGGAGTTTGTCTGACTCGGTGGCACCACTTTTCTCGTCCCATCTAATGTATGAAGCTTTCGCTTGAGAGCCGCATGTGGACATCCAGGTTACTTACTAGTGCTGACCTTTTTCTGGAACGTACGAACCGGCCTATCATGATTCATCATCCTACCCAAGGAAACGGGTTGTCCAACTATGGGGCGTGAAGTATAAGAGGATCGCAAGCTTCACCAGTTTAGGTAGTATCGATGATCTTTAGCCTTCTCCACTTGGCATGTCATTGGCAGTCTTTCAGACTTGGCCTAGATTTTGTTGTGAGGCTGATTTTGATCTGCTTTTAGCCCCCGCGCTACTTTTAGATCTACATGCTGGCGATTACGCCTCAGACCGTGGGATGCACTGCTGATAACATCCGCGAGAGTCCATGAAGGATATGAGGTCTCCCTCCTTATCTCCGAGGTTTAATTCATTTCTATCACGAGATAAGCGGAGACATTCAAGCGCCCTTGCGTTTTACACTTTTCCACTCCATCCCCAGCGCGCCGACCATACTAGCGCAAGCCAATCCAACAGGAAGAAAGAACGCCGTGGTCAGGGCTTCATCGTATCCTTGAACCACTCTCGAAATATCAATTGAAGGGACGGACTTTGACAGGTCCGACAGGCCCATAGTCGACAATGAGGATACATTTACGTCAGGCAACAAGGTGCCGAGACGTTTCACTAATTCTCCAGTAAATATCGTTTGTGTGATGGAGACGAACATAGCCGGGCCAAAGTTCTGGGCGAAGATGACCATCGCAATGCCCATTGGGGAGTCTTTAACCGGCAGCACAGTCTGCGCAGCGATCTGAGGACCCTGAAATCCAATGCCCCCTCCTACTCCCAAGAGAGCTTGGTAGCAAAGGAGAGAAGCGAGAGATTGTTTCACTTGTAGTGTCGTTAGCAAGCCTGCTGCGATAGGTGTCAAGATCGCGGTCAGAATCATGAACGGGGCATAGTAACCCAGAATACTGACGGCCGAGCTTCCCGTCAAGATGGCAAGTGACTGGCCCACGACAATGGGGAGACATAAAATCCCTGACATAGTGGCAGAAGCCCCACGAACAACTTGGAGATAAGTTGGTATCTAAGCAGAGGGCAGTGTCAGTGGAACGAAATCACTAACTTTATGATTAGCTGCATATACATACGTAATATCCCAGGACGGAGAGAGTTGAACTATTGCAGAAAGAAAACCACATTCCTGCTAGCAGACTCCGCCGCCTCATGATCCTCCCCGGGAGTAGTGCATTGTCGCCTTTTCTTCGTTCTTGCCAGGCGAACGCAGCCAGCAGAATCCCCGTCAACACGAAAAGAATGATAATGCGTACATTGCCCCAACCATATGTGGCGCCGCCCCACTGTAATGCCAGCAGCAAGCATGTTATAGACGGTACGAATATGCTTGTTCCCAGGAGATCAAGCTGACGAAGCTTCTCCCGCCACGGCAAGTTCACCCGGTGATTCTTCTGCGGGTCCTGGAAAAATGCCATGATCAATATGAAGGACAAACCACCAAGTGGCAGATTGATGTAGAAGCACCATCTCCACGAGACAGAATCAGTCAACGCTCCCCCAAGGATCGGGGCAACAGTCTCCGACACACCCTCAACGGCAGCCGCTATACCGGTAAAGAACGGGCGTCGATGAAGAGGAAAGCTTTGCACGACCATACTACCACATCCGTAAGCAGATTCCACAACTGTCCATGTCAAGACTTGGAAAAACAAACGTGAAGATGCCAGAAATAATACCCGCACAGCCTACCCCAGACACGGCACGGCCCAGAACCAACAAGGCAGAAGTAGGCGCGACACCAGCGATCAACGAGCCCACCTCGAATATAACGATAGACGCAAGAAACACAAATTTGATAGAGAATAGATGGTACAGTTTTCCAAACAAGAACTGAAGCGAGCACGACGTCAACCGACTTCTACCTGTTAGCACAGCGGTACCAGAAGATCGGGGAGCAACTCACTACGCCGAGTAATACCAGCCAACATCTGCGATGGTCTGGAAATGTGAAGTAATGGTAGGCATGGCCGTTGCGATCATGTTCATATCCTATGCATCTTCTTAGCCTACCATTTTCATACTTCGAGAATGTCCAACTGACCAGGCCGACTAGAATCAATGACACGCACATAGCAAGCAGCACCACGACAAATCTGAGCCCGGTGGGATACTCTATAGTATCCTCTTCATGGATATTGTCCTGTACCTCTAGATTCGGTAGCTGTTTAGACGGTGGTCGCACACCAACGCCGGAGTCGGCATCTGAGCCCATTATTGCGAAGAGAGCGCTGCAACAGACAAGGAAACTGTCACACTGCAAGAGGAATCACGAACCTTTTTATAGTTAGTTCATCGATCGGAATCCGGAATAAGCTACTTATTATCGAAACATCAGTATTAAACTATGATTTCCCGTTAAAGCTGCTACCGGGATAAAGAGACAATCATTAGTCGGCTTATACCGACCAACTCCGATGAACTCCGATGAACTCCGATGGTATGTATCAAATGTCCTTTTGAGATATCTATATCCATTCGATTACTGCCTAAGAGCAAGCGTTATTCCATATTCCTCACCGGGGTATTTAAGAATTCATAACAAGATATCCCTCCCTATATGCTAAGAAACAAAATTCACAGTACCCAGTCGCCCCTATACTCCGCTTCCTTAAGATGGCAGGCCTGTCATAAGGGTTTCGAACGATGTCATAATTTCAGAGAAGGTGTTTGCTCTTATCATAAAAGCAAACGTTCGCGAGGTATCGCGACACGCAGAAGTGGGTGGTTGATGTTGGCCAATGCAATATCCCATCGAAGTGACACTGACTGGCCAGACTGGCAAGGCTACCTGAGCCTTTTACTGAGCCTTGAGCCTATGGGAATTATGCCGTCAGGCAAACCAGTGAACGGGCTGGGTTGGTATCCAACAAGATTCTGGACTGCTGATTATATTCACTTGCAACGACGTCAATGAAAGGTTCACACAAACAATTCAGTCGTCTTTGCTAATCGCGCTTAAAGCGTGTGCGAGTTTGAGCAGGACCACACTTTCAGTCGCTGCGAAATAATTCAGACTGGTAAACGAGGTTAGCATCCGAGCAGGAAATCCGGTATCCTTGCTACAAACTTACCTGTCCATCAGGATTCGCAGATGCCGATTGAAGTGATCTTCATATCGTTTTAGCGTGTCTTCGAGCTTTCCAATCCGGCTCGGATCAAAGCCCCTGCCATCTGCGTTCGGGGCCTTATTACCCGTTAAATCCGGGTCGGCGGTTGCCAAAGCCCGCGCAAGTGAGGATGCAGTCCAAGAGGCAAACATAGTGCAGCAGGTCATCAGCTTAGAGTGGATCTGTGCGATTGTTAGTATATGTTTTCTAATAGCGTTGGGGTGCCATGGCAACAAACCTTTAGTAACTTGGCTTGGGTCAGCATGCATTCTTTGAGACATGTGTCCAAGAAGTCTACATGATCCTGCATCAATTCATCCACAGTCCGATTAACTTGCTTAGTGCCGTTTACGGTCACCTCAGACCCGTCCGCATCAGTTCCGTTCACTCGGTCCATCAGGGTTTGCCAGTTTGGCTCGATGACCTCGGCGGTGCAGAAGTACAGAAGCTGCTGAACAAACACGAGCATTTTGGACCGCAGATTCCACGCGCGTCTCTTCCACATCTCCAGTCTCTTGTCTGTGGACTTGTGGCGCCAACCAAAGACCTTGTTCTGGTCTAGCCAGGCTGTGACCAGGAGATGTTCCAGGTGACGAAGGGACAGCAGGTGGCGGAAGATGAGTTGATACCGAAGTACAGTCTTGCGACTGATGACCAGAGACAGAGGGAATGGAACAGAATAATCCAATTCTAAAGCATCAAAGCCAAGAATGTCCTTATCGTCATCCCCACCTTGCGTTTGAGGTGCCTGGTATTTCTCGATCGCTGCCTCCGGATTGTCCTGGTCAATTCCAGAAACACTCACGACCTGCATTAGCCACTTTGTGAGTCCGATCTTGTTCATTCGAACTTTAACATCTTCTTTGAAGGGATCTTGCGCAGCTATACTTCCCGGCTGACGTAGAACAAGATCAAGTAACGATTGAAGTTTGTTTTCGTTGACGCTTTTAGCCGGCTTGCGCAATTCCGACGAACCAAGCTCGAGAAAGTAGGAGAAAAAGTCGGACCGATCCAGGAAAAAGTAGTGCTTGAGGGAGCGAAAGCGGGTGGTGAGGGAGTTTTTCGTTAAGAGGAGATTTAGTAGTGACGCATTAGCGTAGGTGTAGGCAGCGTTGACGTTCTCGAGGAAGCGTGGATCATCAAGGGTTTTCGGCACATCCTTGACAGCTTTGCTTACATCGACACCACCGCACTCCCGAACCACATTCAGGTACTTTCCAGCCAAAAGGACTTTATCGCGCACGCTATCCAGTTGCGGGGGAACCTCGTTATCACGGATTGTATAACGCTTCTCCCAGTACTCGTCCGTGTAGTCTTCTTCAAGCTTCTCCCTTTTAATCCATTTTTGTTCCTTAACAAGGAACTCTGCATGAGGGTCCTTGATGCCACCGTGGTGCAGCCATTCGTTGAGCATCGTCATGTACGGTCGACTAGCCTCTCGAAGGAGTTTTTCTAGAAGAGTCTTCGTGGTGGGATCTCCAGAAAACGTAGCTAACCGCTCAGTCAACAACCGTAGAACGTTACCTCCCTTGCAAATCTTCTTGCTTGACATGGCGCCCGGAACCAGATCTCCGCCTTCCTTGAGCTGTTCAAGAATGTTCTCCACATCGTCGAAATCATCGATAGATTCATCGAGGTCTTGGTCTAGAAGCCCATTCCGCCGAAGCAATTCCTGTCCTAAGGAGTATAACTGGACCAGGCATTGACTTGTGGGCATGGTGTGTAGATGCAGGAGGTGCAGCGTGAAGCTGGGGTTATTGATCACTTGGGTTTCAAGCTGAGCAACAAGAATCAGGTAGTCTTTTAGGAGTTTGCGGATCGCTGCGCATAAGGCATGGCTGACGGCTCCATATTCGGCACGACTTTGATATTCCACAAATGCCTCCAAAGCACTGTAGTGCGTTGCCATCTTCAACATGGACAAAGTGAGATCCCTTAGAGTCGGGTCTACTCCTGAAGGTAGCTGGAATTCGGGACCAGTTAAACGATCCTTTTCCACGGACGGGTCGTACTCGGCGCCGTAATGGATATATTGACCTTCAAATCCCATAAACACAAACAAGAGATCCTCCAGGAGGGCCCTTTCTTGGGCATCGGCAGACAGCTCACGAAGCGGCGGAGGTTGTAGGGGTTGAGGAAGGGCAGACGCTAAAGGAGGAACCGACACTCGACTGGCTAATGGCGCTGTTGAATGTGGTATTAAGGAAGCTTGCGGGCTCCATGGTGCTGTAAGTATATCACGGTTAGCATGTTTAGTAGAGGAAGTTAGGCATGGAGAGGATCACAGACACTCTGCCGGTTCCTTCTCCTTCTTTCGCGCCTTCGGACTAGTGATATCCGGCTGGCTTGCACGCTTGGGTCGCGATCTCTCCCATTCTCCTCGGTTTGCGGCGGTAGATGATTCCTTGACAGGGTTTCTTGAGCGAGCTTGGGCTTTCTCTTTGGCGTGAAGTGCCATTCGTTCGGCGCGCTTATCGTTCATCATATCCCGCTGGTCTCGAGATACTCGATTCTTCTGGTTGGATGTACTCCCGCGATTCTCGATCGATTCCGATTGCAAAGATGACGTACCGCTGCGCAAAGCGACCTTCTCAGCATCTCCGACGCGATTGGAGGTAACGCGGGGTCGTGGAGCGCTCATATAACTGGTGCGACGGTCATTGACGGACATTGTCCCGCAAGATCAACAGGGTACGGTCGACCATGCAGCATGAACGGGGAGGCGGAAGCAAGGGATTCCAATAAATGAAGGTAATCGCAAGAAACGAAAGTAGAAGTATATTGTTGCTCTGTCACGTTCCCGGCACTCGTTCACAGTCAGCAAAACCACACTAGTGTATCGATGCCTGATAGGTGCCTGAGGCTGGAAAATGGGCCCTCTTCCGCCAGGCAACTCAGCGGACTTGCGTAGACTTACTTGTTGGAGCTTCCGCCCGACAGCTTCCATGAGCAGCTACCAACTCCATCCATCTTCCCCTCCCTTTTCGCTGTGAATCTCTCATCTTTCTCCTCGCCTGAATACTTTCCAATCAAACAATATCCATTTGAACATCCCGGAATTATCACGGAATTAATTAACCATGTTCATCGCGCGCTCAGAATATGGTAAGCTCCGTCAGGCCTTCTCCCCTCCATTGCGGGTTATCTAACAGTTTCTTCAATAGACCGTGGAATTAAGTATGAGATGCTTCCCAGTTCGCTCATTCGGTGAAAAACCAATATATTATCCGATCGGCGACTAATAATAAAAACCTCAATAGCACCTTCTCTCCCGAAGGTCGTCTATTCCAGGTCGAATACTCTCTCGAAGCTATCAAGCTAGGCTCGACGGCGATCGGTGTATGTTCTATATCTTTCCCATCCACTACATCTCCAAAAGCGGGTGTCTCGCCGGAGACTGCCTGGCGACCTGATCCCATGTCCGATGGACCGAACATGCCGTTCTAACTTCCCACCAGGTAGCTACCAATGAGGGTGTCATCCTCGGTGTCGAGAAGCGCGTTACATCCACCCTTCTCGAAGCCTCTTCCGTCGAAAAGATTGTCGAAATTGACCAGCACATCGGTTGTGCGATGTCCGGCCTGCAGGCAGACGCCCGGAACCTTGTCGAGCACGCCCGCGTTGAATGCCAGAACCACGCCTTCCACTACGCCGAACCGCTGAGAGTAGAGAGCTGCACCCAGGCCATCTGCGATCTGGCTTTGAGATTCGGCGAGACCGGGGATGATGAAGAAAGTGTCATGAGTAGGCCTTTTGGTGTTGCTCTTTTAATTGCGGGCTACGACGAGGACGGCCCTCAACTGTACGTTTTTTTTATGTTCTCTACTGTGAATTTGAGGGAGATGTTTGAAGATCGATGTGTGCTGATTGATTAGATACCATGCTGAGCCTTCGGGTACTTTTTACCGATATGATGCGAAGGCTATTGGATCCGGAAGCGAGGGCGCGCAGGCTGAGTTGCAGAACGAATACCACCGCTCTCTGACTCTAGAGGAGGCAGAGACACTCGTCCTCAAGACATTGAAACAGGTCATGGAGGAGAAGTTGGACGCGAAGAACGTTCAGCTGGCTAGTGTCACTAAGGAGAAGGGCTTCCGTATCTACAATGACGAAGAGATGGGAAGAGCTGTTGCGACCTTGGGCGGGAATCAATAAGCGAGGAAGTAATGCACCATGAGTTTGATGAGCCTATACGTTATATTGAGAATACATGTCGTACATGGGCTGGTATCTGTTTGGAAGTGAAATAGAAAAAGAATCGTCTAATAACGTATTGCCCTTTTTTTTCGAATCTGATCAGAGTTCGCTGACAGTGTTCACTTAAAATATAACAAAGGTAATGATATCATATTTACACAGCATTCAACACTTGAAAATAACCCCTACCCCTTTTACCTGATCTTGTAAACACAGGGCTTAAGAACAGCGGCCTCTTCCTCAGGAGATAGGTTATTGCCAGCATCGGCTGGTTTCTCAATGAACCTCTTTTTCCCTGGGCCAGGCTTGGTGTTCACAGCAGGAACATGCTTGCCCTTTGTAGGCGCCCCCTGCTTAACAAATACCATCTTGACGAACATCTTGTTCGACTTATCCAATGATTCAGGCTTGAGGACGAAACCTCTCGTGCGGAACACTTCAACGAAGGCCGAGACATCGGTCTCATCGTTATCTGCGGGACGGGCATCCTCGGCGTAGATGTCGGCATCGTCCACATCCGATCCATCATCCTCTCCGTCACGCTTCTTCTTCAGCTTCTTCTTCTCTGTCTTGCTGGCTGGTTTCTTGGCTCCAATCTGCGCCTTCTTGCGCATGACTTTACCGAAACGGCTCTTCACCTCACTGACCCAGCATTCACCCTTGCCGTCGCTGCGCAGGACGCGCCATGCCTCTTCTACGAATGAGACCCAGTTAGTTCCCATCAAACTGAGACAGAAGATAGCCACATCAACGCTGCCTTCATTGATCGGCAGGTTCGAGATGTCTGCTTTGGTGATGGGCGAGTCTTCCGGGGCGTGCAAGTCATAACTGAGGAGTTTCAGGTTGAGTTTCTTTTCAGAAGGGAGCAAAGCACGGGCAAGCTGAGCATCACCACAACCAAGATCGGCAATCGTGCAGGCTCCATTGGGCCGGCGAGGGAGAGGCTGTGCTTGGTTACGGTTCTTGTTATCGGTTCCTCCCCTCTTGGGGGCATGCACTTTAGCTCTGGAGCGTATAGACTGGATGTAACCATCAACGGGATTCGACGGCCAAGACTCCTTCACCTGGCGTGAGAAACCGGCGTGGTATTCATCAAACAGTTCCGGGCTAGCTGTAAACAGCTCAAGCGCCTTAGTAGACGGTGTAGTATAGAGGGTCTCGTTCAAGTGACGGAAGCGAGAGGAGATAAGCTTTTGACGCATAGCCTGCTGAAGGGGTGTAAGAATTGCCTCGGTTTTAGGCGGAGCAGGAGGTAAAGACTCCGCAGCCGCTGAAGCCTCCTTGGGAGCTCCCTCGGCTCCTTTCTCGGGGGTCTGCTGTTGCTTGTTCTTGTTTTTCTTCTGCTTCTTATCGGCCTTCTTGCCTTCATCGGCAGGCTTGGGTGCCTCGGATTTATCACCAGAGGGTTGCTTCCTTGGTCCCTTGTCTTGAGGTCTTGCCGGACTCTGCGCCGACTGGCCTTGCGCATTCTGTTCCTTCTTCTGTTTCTTCTCAGGCTTCATGGAGTTGTTGGGGCCCTGCTTCGCAGATTTCGGGGTTCCTTTCTGGCCCTCAATGTGGCGGCGATACATTTCATCGACATTCGACTTGGTGACATTATCATTGCGCTTGCGCTTGTTATTCCCGTCTCTCGATGTAGGCGCGCCATTGTCTTCTTGGGGTTTTTTCTGAGGTTGCGATGCCGGCACAGTTTGCGCCGTCAAGGCAGAGCTCGAGACCGACCAACCTGGGACGGCGAACATATTTGCAATAGTATACTCAGATCAACCGACAGACTACCAGTATACTTAAGCTCTAGTCACAATACCCACGAACCCTATATATCCGTGCAGATACAATGACACCAATAGACCGGTTGCTCCAAAATTTTCTGGCAATAAAAGGCGGGAACAGACACAAAATTCGTCGTCGATTTTGTTTTCTGCCGTGGGAATTCAAGGCGGTCAAGGTCCGTTCCTTTCTTGACCCACGTTGAAACGTCATTTATCCGCACACCCTAACATGGAAGTTACAACAAAACAACCCGTAGAGGATAATTAATTTCCAGTAAGGATTGTATTGTGCTTCGGCTTCTTTGCTGAGCGAGCAGGAGAGATTAGTTCCGTTTTTCCTCAAGGATTCTAGGCTTTGGGTATATATTACCTTACATTCCCATTCAGTACAGTTCTCTACGAGGCAAGGATTCGGCATCGGTAGAATGTCTACGATTGGATCAGTATGTTTAGACGCGCATTGACAATCTTTATTCATAGATACAAACTCAAAGCCCATCAACTATTTAACTTAAAATCCTTTCTCTCTTCCTCCCTCCCTCTCTCTCTACAAACTAACTTTTTCAAAATTCTTATCTTGGCCGCAATCGATCGGATTCTCTAAAAGTTTACCACCAAAAGTGTCACATTGTACATCGTATTCATGCGGACATAAAGGAAAACACAAAAGTCCCAGACCGTTTTCAACGGGAACCAAGAAATGAGAGGGTTCCAAAGTACAAAGACAAAAGAAAGATACAGAACAAAGAAAAATAAACTCAAATAAAATAAAAAGGAAAAGTCTAAATGTCGTGTACATTCATCCGTATCTCACAACTCGTTCGTAAGGTTGGGGAACTTTATCCGACGGTCTAGAACCAATCATTGCTGCCCCAGGCCTACTAGCTTACTGGCTTAGTGCTTTTTTTTTCTCCCCCATTTACTTCATGGCTGACCATCGCCCCCCGGTCTAGAGTCCTTGAATATTCTTGGATACATCCTCTCGGGGTACCTGAGGGTCGTCAATTCCTTCGACTATGGAATTAGCCTTTATATATAACAATCCTTTCTTATGACCTCTATGGCATCCTGTAGAGGATCATATAACCCCCATTTTCAATCCTGTGCAGCAAAAATATCTTCATTCGGCCCTGTAGCTATGGAACCCGATGCTAGCGGTTCAAGTACCGCTCAGCAGGATGCCCCTAAACCGGCATCGGATGATACATCGACCCAAAAAGTCTTCAGGAAACGCACCAAGACAGGGTGTTTAAGTATGTCTGGTTCCTCAAAGAGCACTGCATAGCTTGAGATTCAATGTCATTAATCAGAAGCACTAGCGTGTCGGCAACGCCGCATAAAATGTGGCGAGGAAAAGCCTGTGTGTAAAAATTGCATCAAATCGAGACGTGAGTGCAAAGGCTATGCTCAGCGCTTGGTCTTCAAGAACCCACTGGGGTTACCCGGTATCTCGAATTTCCCACAGATTCTCCATCCACTGCCCGCACAAACGATACCGCTGCACAGAAGTTATGATGGTACAGTAACTTCCCTTGGCCAGCCGGGAGGCTCGCAGAAACCAATCCTGGCACCACGACCCATGGCACTTCCTGTCTCGGAGTATAATCACACAGTGAGCGCCGTTTCTTCGATGCCACAAGGTGACCAACAATTGCCTTACGCAGATGAAGAACATATCGTGCCACCGTCTGCTGCTGGACACCCTGTGGGACCTAGCATATTCCCAATGTCTCTTCCATTGCAGCCCCAGGACATGACATCGAATTCAACAAGTCATTATATGCAACACCAAATAACCGGTCACCCTATCCAGAGGCACCACTCGTATAGTCAAGAAAGCAACCAGATAACCGCATCCTCCCACTTGCCCAGTTTCTTCCAAGATTACACAAGTCGCCATGTACAGCTTCCTACCGCGTCTACAGTCCCTCAGGTAAGGACCAATTCGTGCGTGGGTGTCGTATTTAACACTAACACACAAGTAGACCTTGAGCCCCCGTTGGACGCCCAATCCAAGCGACTTGCAAGGGGGTCAACAAATCCTGCAGGAATACATACCGCGTCGCCATTCTGAATCTTCATCGCAAATGGTATACGAAGAAGACGGCGACGACTACGATGTTGGGTCAGACGAGGAACTCGAGGATCAGATCTCAACCCAAAATTTTAACCAACTTAGTCTTATTATGGCCTCTGCCAATGGAGATGAACGTCAACTCCGTTCGTTCACCATGTATCTGAACGAGCCGAATGTTCTCGCCTCCTATCGCCCCAGTCTTGGCTCTTCGCCCTTGAACAATCCCAAGACAGCTCGAATATTCCTTCATTTTATCCATTCGGCTGGTCCATCTTTATCAATCTTTGAACGCCACCCGATCGATCCTTCGACTATGTTCGGCGCTCCAGTGCCTGCAGCGCAGCAAGGCTTGTGGACATACACGCTGCCATTTAAGGCATTAGAGCATCAAGAATTGCTCCAAGCGATTCTCGCCCTCAGTAGCTTACATATTTCACTTCTACAACAGGTACCACCAACTGTTTCGATGAAGCATTATCACTTTGCGCTCAAAAAAGTTGGGGCTGCCGTAGGTCTGCCCACCAGACGTAAGCACATTGGCACATTGGCTGCAACTCTCATCCTAGGATACTATGAAGTAATGGCAGCCGACCCTTCGAAATGGAATAATCACATTGCAGGGTCGGCTCAGTTGGTGCGCGAAATCGACTTCGCCGGCACAACCCGTGATCTTCGCGCTCACCGACGCCGAGTATGGGCCCAGCGACAAGAAATGGGCGGGTCCGAATTTCCACTCAATGACATTTATCCTTTTGCCAACGCATACTCGGACGACGACCCTTTTGCGGAGAAGGAGAGCAGTATCGATGAAGGCATCATTGGCACTCTGATTGGCCGAGCAGTCAACTATGATGATTTTGGGAATGTTGATGATGATTATGCAGGATCCTACAAACGGCATTTCACTCGAAAAGATGTTGAGAATTTTCGGGTCCAGTGCGACCTTTATTGGTGGTATTTTAAGCAAGACACGATGCAAAGCATGCTAACAGGCAATGCGCTCTTGTAAGTAGAACCCTATACCGCTGGTTATGTCTCAGGAGCTCACGAAAACTCTAGCTTACCCTATTCCCAATGGGGTCAATGTCCTCCACGAGCAGGTTTAGGCAGATTGGACGCCATTTATGGATCCGCAGACCATTTGTGGCTTCTACTAGCCCGCCTGACCGATTTTGGACATCGCGACAGGAAAAGAAAATTAAAAGCCATAGCGAAAATGGGATCGAGCTGGAAGCCCGGTCCCGAACTTGGTAGATACATGGCTCGCTTTGCTAGCAAACCTCCAGGAGGTCAAACTTCCTTTCAGTCTGCGAAAACTTCTAACACCTCTGCTGACTTTTCTGAGGGTCTTGCTGGGGCATTTGCGCACGGTCCGGAAAGCGCCCGGCCTGGTCCGTGGTCCGGAGGTGGGTCAGAAAAGTCGGTATCGGGGACGACTACAACAGAGACACGCCAGTCACACAACACTGACAATGGGTCGCCACCTGGAGGTCCTCCCATGTATGGTATGGTCCCAACGGGCAGACCCAGATGTCTCCCATTAGCGTTCACTGACGCGGCCACTCGAGCCAACTCTCCTGGCCAAGATGATGAATATCTCGAGAACGTCTCGTATAGCGAAGCCGAGCAAGAGTGGGAGAGTATTTTGGCAGCATTTGAAATGCTGGCTCGTACTTTAGGCCCATATTTCGAGCCCCTGCCATCTGATAGTGCCCCTCCGATAGCAACCGTTTTCGGGCCCGCCTTGCAGTTTCGTACACACACAATTGCAGTAATTTGGGGCTTCTACTACCTAGGCCGCATTCTTATGCAGAGATTGCATCCGTCAATGCCGCCTGCCATGATGGTCGCTGCAGGAGTTGCTGCACCTGTCACTGCTGATTACTCTCAGATCGTTGGGAGGATTGTGGGAGGGATTTACTATCCCCAATTGTTTAATTTAGAAGCGGAAAGATTAAGCCCCACCCTAGGATCCTGCCTGATTGAGATCACGGTCCCTATCTTCTTTGCTGCAGTACAGTTTACGAATCCTGTACAGCGGAGATGGATGGCCGATACATTGAGCGAAGTGTCCCGTCTAACAGGGTGGAAAACGTCCGATGCCATACGTAGTGGATGTGAGAGCGCATGGAGAGCTGCTGCAAAGCAAGGACGTGGTCCTCCATATCACCCGCCAGAAGGAGATATACCCCACCGGCCGTCTGCCTGGATGTCGGCCGTGGAATCTCGGGCGAGTAACAACCGTGATAGACGGTTTGTAAAAGTCAAAGCTCCATATGTCGATTTCCCAATGGGGATTTTGAGTTTGGATGCCGATATGGTCCGTTTAGGGATCAACGACCAAGCGTGACACTGTCTCCGCGTATAGTGGGAATATTTTTGGGGGGGGGGGGATTTGGCATGTCTTTGACCCACCACGCTGTCACCGAGTTTTGCATGAGAGCGATGAGACAGTCTGCCCATGTTCAGTATCACTTTTGATATATCATTAAGAAAAAGGACAGAAACATGTCTTATGGTCCAGGCTACTCTGGCGAGATCTCATTAGCATGTCATTTCCTTAGAGGAAACGAGATGATCCTGAACTTGTCCTAAGGCTCCACTGTGGCTGTCTATTTTCCTGCAGAGGGTGCTCGGCCAGTGTATGATGATGGACGATTGTGATTTGCTGCTTCACTGGGGAGTCCGCTTTTGATCTGCTGCAGTCCTAGTTGGGAAGATAAGACAACTGTCAGCTGTGGCAATGGTCCCATATATTTAAAGATCCCCGCCGGGACACATCGCCCATGCACATCAGCAATGCCCTTGCAGAAGATTGGATGTGTCTTCAGACACAGAACGGAGTCCATTGCACTCTGATTTGTATAGAGGTAAGTGGAGAACCGGGCGTTCTAGACAAGGCTATTTGGAACCACTTGGTTCAATCCACTTTTTTGATATGCATCAATATTGTTGCTTCTCGTAGACATAGGCATCCAGTCGGGTTGGAAATGTTGCGTAGACTAATGATTTTCGGTTACGGCGCATAAGCACATAATGCAATGCCCAAAATGCGTAGAGCTGAAACTAATAGGCTAGAACATGCATAGGATTGGGTAGCCACGATCTAGGTCCCTTAGATTTAGGTCCGGGGCAATTCTAGCCCTGATGTTTCAAGGCGATCGACAACTTCTCGCCATGGCGAATGGTTGGGCATGAGCGCACCGCCAGCGTCTAGAAGGGCGAGGGAAAAGGAGGCGTCGTGGCGAATAATTAAGATGAATCAAAAGACAGGGAAAGAAAAAAGAAAAGGAAAGGAAAAATCCTAAACTTGGGATCTGTGAGAAGAGTAAGATGATTTCGTTGGGGCTGAGGGTTTACCGTATGGATACTGACTTACATGATACAAACTATACAGCTGTAACCTGAGAGAAACGCCTCGGACGTCATCGTGAGTGGCCCGCTTTTGCCTTTTCCATATTCCCCCCATTCTTTGTTTCTTTCCTTTTACCTACTTCTCGAAGATTTACGATATTTTATACAATTTTTTTATATTTTATATTTCACATTTGATTTCTTTTTATTTTTTGTACCCCCTCCTCCTTATCCTTATTTATACTTGGCTTCAACCTCCGTTCTATCTTATTTCTTTCTCATCCTCATCATTCATCCTGCTTTCCTCTCTTCCGGAATAGAAAAAAAAAATTAATAATAAAAATTTAAAAATCTCCGAAATCCTTTCCCTAACAATCCACTTTTCTTTTTTTGGTTTTCTTTCCCACTTTATCTTATCCAGATTCCACGGTTCTCCTGCACCAAAAAATTCCCACCCCCCGCCATCAACGGCCCGCAGTTGTCAGCCGCTTTCGTCACCCACGGTTCGCATCCCACGAGATCTTTCCCCCTGTCGTAGAGATCCCTGGTCATAGGACCCGGACATTAAGTACACATGTCTCGTTATAACGAATTTCGTCGCTCCACGGGGGTTTTGGACAGAGAACCCGACCGTTGGGACACCGATCGTTTCGCTCATGAGCGCCGGGAACGCCATCACTCTCGTGGCCCGTCTGTACTTGACCGACCTCGACATGAGGATGAACGATTCGAGTATCGTCTAGAAGAAAGCGATCGTTATGGTCCTCCTGCACGTCGGTCGGGTCGTCACTATGAGGATGACCATCTCGTGCACCCATCCGGCCCATTGGTCGCCTATAATCATCCGCGAGCTGACAGCCCTCCTACTCGTCCTCGTCTTATGCGACGGCAATCTTCCCTGGACACGTTCGATCGCATTCCTTCGCGCAAGATAGATGAGTACTACTATCGCAGCGCTGCCCCCAAGGCGGCCCCGAGTCCACCGCCGATGCGTAGAAGCTCTTTCCGGCGTTCGCGTGAACCAGACTACTATGAGCAAATTCGTGTCGCTGAACCTGACTATTTTGGGGACGAAGAATATCGCGGCTTTCGGGAGCGGGGCCGCGCTTCAGCGCACCCACGCCGCTCAGGCAGTCGTTTCCGCGAGCGAGTCGTTGAAGAAGTCGAATATGAAAAGCCCTATCCTCGTAAAGGCAAAACTAGAGTGCCCCGAAAGTTAATTCATGCCCATGCCATTCGTGAGCTGGGCTACCCTTTTGAGGAGGAGGTACGTGTCCCAAAGTGGAGCATTAGTGGACTTTGTCTATTCTTACGCTGACCGACTGCTACATGACAGGGTGATACGGTCATCATCCAACTGGCGCTCTCGAAAGAGCAAATTGACGATGTCATCAGCCGCAGTCGCCAGATCAAGCGCAAGACTGAAAGTAAGTCACCACGTGCCCCAGGCTCAGGAGTTATATAAACTGACTGTTGCCCCCCTCCAGCTCGCATCATTCATACCTCACCGTCCCCTGTGCGTCACAAGCATAAAGAGAAAATCACCATGGAGACCTACTCGCCCAGGACGAGCCAGAACTTGCTGATTGTCGAGCCGTCGCCTTCTCGTCACCGCTCGCGTTCGCGCCATTATGAAATATCAGAGAAGCGAGTGACCAGAGCTGTTTCCCGTACGCGATCCATCTCAGTTCATGGTCGTCGCCGTGGTCGATCATCCCCTGTACGCATGATCGAACCATACACCGAGTCTGAGAGCTCCCATGGTGGCCAGCTTATCATGGTGCGCCCTCGAGGCAGCAATGAATCGCTTCGCGAACGCATGCCGCTAGAGCGTCGAAGCGGTGATGTGATGCGACACCCGGAGCTGCTCCCTAACGGAGAATACGAAGAAATCATCGAGACTAAGAGAGAACGCAAAGGTAAGTTGTGTCTCATGCATCCACATATGATGGATTCGATTCTAATATGTATGATTTAGGTCCCAACCCTCGTCTGCTGCGTGCGATGATGGCAACTCTGACCTAGATGTTGTCTGTTTCAATAATTTCCGACTTGTCGACCTCTATCATGCGTAATGATTCATTGATATGGACATTCAGCAATGATTATTCTGTATGATATGATACCAATTTGGCTGTGATTATGGTGTTTTGCTGGACCATTCTTTTCTTTTTCTTTTTCTTTTTTTCTTTCCCCCTTGATTTATTTTTTATTTTTTGTTTTATTTTTATTTTTATTTTTTTCGAGAAACATGATTGGAAAGATTATGGATATGATATATGATATATGATAATGACTTGTGATTGACTGTTTGCTATGTTTATGCGTGTGATCTGTTTTGTGTTTGTCTGTTATGGTTTGGTATGGTTACGGGGAATAATTGTGGATAATTTCGGATTTAGAACGGTTTTACATAGTTTAATTTCAAAGTGTAATCTATTTTGAAACGTGGCGGTGCAGAGGAATTACGGAGTAATCCCAAGGCGGTGAGTGGACCCAAAGTGGCCTCGACTCCGTAATCGTAAACCAAACAATTCTCCCCTCGTAGCCTAAAGCAGAGTCGCTATCATATTCCTTCGTTCAGATCGTCCTTCGGTACCGGATTGTGTTGACTTGCAGTATGGACAAATTTCAGGCGTTCGGGAAGAACATCAGGTGAGATGCCTAATTTCCGAGGCTGCTATGCTCCTCCACCAACCATCCCACTGTTATCGCTTTTCGCTATTTGTTATCCTCGTCGTCCCCGACATCTTCTAAGCTGGTTTCTAACATCATATTCATTATGTGAACAGTGCGAGCTTCTCGCCCTTTGCTGCGCGCACGCAGCAGATGATCAAGGAGCAGTTGGGTCAGGCCGAGGACAAGACCCAGCTTCCCGATGAATATCTCGAACTCGAAAAGCGCGTGGATGCCCTGAAGCTGGTCCATCAGAAGCTTCTTCAGGTGACGTGAGTGTTGTGTACTAGAGACCAGTTAAAACGTGCACCATTTTGATATTCTGCCCAATTATACAGTTCCCAGTACTCCAACGAGCCCTACGACTATCCCCCCAACATTCGCGAGTCCTTCAACGACATGGGCCGGACCATCAGTGAGAAGGTGCAGCTGTTGTCTCAGGCGTCCTCACCTGCCGAGGCCCAGGCCGCCCTGATTGCCCCTCCTGCGGCCAAGCCCCAGCCCAAGACCTTCAACCACGCCATTGCCCGTGCCTCTCTGTCGGGCTCCCAGACTCTGGCGCAGAACTCGACCGGCGAAGATCCCCTGGCCACCGCTCTGGAGAAGTATGCGCTTGCGTCGGAGAAGGTCGGCGAGGCCCGTCTGGCCCAGGATGCCCAGATCCAGTCGCGCTTCTTGGCGGGCTGGAACACCACCCTGAACACCAACTTGATGTTCGCCGCTAAAGCACGCCGGAACGTCGAGAATGCTCGTCTGATGCTGGACTCCGTCAAGGCAAGCAAGAAGGCCGCCGCCCGGGGTGACTTGGACAATCTCAGTGAGGAGGCGCGTGCCGAGATCGAGCAGGCCGAGGACGAGTTCGTGGGACAGACCGAGGAGGCCGTGAGCGTCATGAAGAACGTAAGTCGCCGAGTCTAATCCGTTCTATCGACATATCATCGCTAATGATCACCAGGTGCTTGATACCCCCGAGCCTTTGAGGAACCTGGCAGACTTGATCGCCGCTCAGCTCGAGTTCCACAAGCGTTCCTATGAGATCCTCAGTGAGCTGGCTCCTGTGGTGGATGGGTTGCAGGTTGAACAAGAGGTATGAACGGCTGTGTACATGTCTTGCGATCCGCATTTTACTGACACTATCACAGGCCAGCTACCGCAAGAGCCGTGAGGGCGCTTAATTGATTTTCCAAGTTTAGCTGCTCTTCTACGTATTTGTTTCTTTCTATCAGCCGTTCTTCATCTTTCGATTGATGTTCTGAATTACCCCTGATGCATATCTATTCTTAGTCGTGACGTCCACTCAGCTTGGTATCGTAGACAGCGCGTGCATCGATATAAAGCACCGCTACACACAAGCTTCGACTATGAAAAGCGAAGCGAAGCCGTACTTTTACTCGTAAACTATCATAGAATCTCCATAGAACATAGTATACACACCATCTCACCGCCCAGGGCCATTCTGCACCCCACCACCGCCTACCACAATCACCTGCCTAAGGCAGAAAGGACTAGATACATGGCTACCCCATAAGCTCACCTACAGCTCCGAACACATCTGCGGAGACGGAGAACGACAACAACTCTATCAACCATCGCCTATTCTCTCCTCCTCGCCAAACCGAATCCATATCAGAACTCACAATACCACAACCCGCGACAGTCTATACCCGAAAAGGCCATCCATCCATCCATCCATCCATCCATCCATCCAACCCATCAAGGAATCTAGACCGATAAACCACCTTGAACTACAAACACCACAAAAACAAGAATAGCAAAAAAGATAAAAGAAGAGAAGAGAAGAGAAGAAAAAGACACAGGCCGGTCCACGTGTCAACATTAAACGAGTCAATCAATCAATCATATTGTTCATCGAGAATCAAACATGGCTACAGGGTACATATCCCCCCCTACCCATCTACATCACCCCATATACTTGCAAAACAAAACAAAACAAAAGAAGAAATAAAAGAGAAAAACGAGAAAGATACAAGAAGGTCAAGGACGAACGTTAATGGATTGGCAGGTGGGGTCTTATTATCGGCTTGGTCGTGATCGTGATCGCGTCCGTGGCCGCTTGGATCTTTAGTCCTAAAGGCGAGAATCAGACGTATGTTTTTTTCCCCTTACCTCATTATCCTTTTTTTTTTATTTTTTATTTTTTTCTGCCACTCGGGACTATTGAATTGGTCATGGATGGTCTGGGTTAAAGCGATTGGGAGATGATATGCTAACAGTTATAGGCTTTGGCGGAGTACGCTTGTCTTGTCGTTTGTGTCTTGTTATTTGATGTGGGGTATGTACTCTTTTTTCTATTGCATCTGATGTTCTTTGATATGGTGCTGATGTTTGTAGCGATTACGTTCTTGGCGCAGTGGCATCCGTTGATTACGCCCAAGAGATCGAATATGCGGCCGGATCGGGTGCCGCAGTAGGTTTGTTTTCTGGGTTTGTCTTGAGAATAGGGATGAATGAGTGTTGGGGGATGGGGAGGTTCTTGTATAGCTATTGTATGCTTGGTGCTTTCATTGGTACTCTACGTTTGTGGCTGCATGATTATTCAGCGTTTGATTTTGATAGATTCTATAAGGATTTTTTTCTATTGTTCTATTATTTGTCTCCTGTTGATTGTTTTAAGTACATGGATTCTGTTTAGCCAACGCCGATGGCTCCGAGGATGACCTTTTGCACGGTCCAGCGGGCCATGAGGCCGGCGACGGCTAGGGTCATGGCGCGCAGGTACCCGCATCCGAGGAGGACGTAGAGGGCCTCGATGTTGCTCAGTAGCACTAGGTGGGTATCTGCTGCGCCGAGGGAGAAAAGCGACCCTGTTAGCTCAAGGAAGTGAGCCAGGTAACTTGTTGGCACCGAGTCCGGCATCATCTGAACTAAGCTTTCGAGTATTGTCGATGATGCTGCTGCCGTTGACCTAGTCACTCCGGATGGCGTGGCCGTAATGGTTGCCGCGGGCGTTATGCCGTCCAAGGCACGCTGGGAGACGTTGACTGGGGTCACGGAGCTAGTCCCTGCGCTGTTGCTGGCAGGCGCGTCGGATGTAACCCCACTGCCATCGGGGCCCCAGATGACGAGGAGGATAGGAAAGAGTTTCGCGCAGCTACTCACAAGGAGAGCTGTGCTGATAGCGGTAGGGCTGGCGGGCGACGGAGGGGGCAAAGGTTGGATACTCTGAATGGGTGCGGTGGAAGTGCGCCGCAAAGGAGGTGGTGGTAGTGATCCTTGGGCGGTAGGAGGGACCGCATGTTTCTCGCCTCCCGGATGATCTGCCGCCGACAGCAATCCACCCGTCATGTCGTTGGAAGAGCCTTGTCGGTTGAATCGAGGTGGACTTAATATGGGAATGGATGTGGGGGACACTTGCGATTGTGCAGTCGCGGCTTGAGGCGGGGAAGGGAGCACGGGTGTGGAGGGTGTGGAGAGAGGGCTATCGGCAGTGTTGCTCGGATTAATAGCATTTTGTTTCCAACCTCGGGGCATCGGGGCAAGGATGGAAGCTAGTAGGCGTATCGTAAGGTGGTGAGCTAAAGTTGCGAGCGCATTAAGTCCCAGGAAAAAGAAATATTGGACCACAATCGGTGCGCGAGAGAGAAAGGTGCTGGCAAGGGACGGGGATTTCTCGATGCGCGCCCATGTCAGGTAGACATCGAATAGAAGCAGAAGGACTCCCAGACGGATAATGGAGCGCTAACGGAGAAAGAAGTCAGTGTACTGAATATGACTCGGCGTTATGGGGCAGCAGTCAGCGCATACATCGAACTGGTTGTTATCACCCCCTAGTCGGTTGAACAGGAGATGCCGATAAACCTGTCACAGGTCAGTACAAGGGTCCGCGCCCATGAATCACTTTGGCATCAATTACCTGCGGTTTGATCAAAACCAGATCAATGAATATGACGACGAAATCATATTCGACATACTTGTCAGCAAATCGCTGACAGCGCGGACATTGCGTCAACCGCACGCCTTTGCCCAACGAACGATCATCGGCACGACTGTAAGTGCTGTACAGGTGCGACACGGGATAAGAGCATTCGATGCAAATCGGCATCATGTCATTGACTCCTGGTCATCATTGAATCCCATGGTTTTTAAAACATATAACTGTTCAATGTTTAGAGACGGTAGATGAAAGAGAAAAGGAAGGGAGAGAAGAAAGATAAGATCAAAGGAATTGCGCCGAAAGTACCCCAAAGGCGGTGAAGACTGCTTTCATGTGAACTCTCCACTATATACAAATGATACCAGATACATGCATCCAATCAATGACTGCAATCAGTCTATGATTGAATTAATTACATTCTAATCAAATGCCATTGCTATCAATCAACCACCCCCGTGTCGTCCGCCCAACTAGGTTGAATGCTTCGACACACTTCTTCGTAATCTCGGAATTTTTGTGAATCCTCCGTCAAGCCCGGGGTCGTCCAGAACATAGTCCAATTAGTATCAGACAGTTTCCAGGTCCCTGTGGAGCGCTCGAAATACCACTTGTTTACAGGGTTATCTTTGCGACTGCGCCAGCACACTCCATTGGGAAAGCACGACCGGACCATGGCATTGAACACGATATCAGCTACGCCACCGGCACCTTGGCTGCGCTTAAGAACGGCGAATTTGTCCAAGTATGGAACCATTCGAGCTTCGCTCGCGGCACTGCCATTATCTTCAACACCAGGCGGTAGCTCCCATGTTAGGATGGCCCCGCCTTCGTATTCTCCTGCGATGATCAGGCCGGCAAGACGATCCTTAATACGGTCCAAATAATTGTGCACGTCCAGCTTGCGATTGAATGAGTCTTCTATCAAGTTCACTAGGCGGGGAAGGTCAATACTTGGGTCATCAAGAGTCAATCGGGGCCGATTCTGCGCCGTCCAGATGTCGAATCGCGGATCAGGAATCATGGTAAGGGGCATTCCCCGTTTGACGAACGTTGTGTGAGAACTTGGAGCATTAATAGTACCATGCCCGCGATTCATTGCTTCTCGCCTACTGACAGGTAGGGAGGAAGAGAGTAAAGGTTTGTCTGTTAGTAAATTATGAATGAGAGGGTTCCGCTGTCGGCGGGTCCTGACAGCGGATACATGTAGAGAGGCCGACTGTGTGCTAGCCGAATTGGAAACTTCCACGGGCGAGGTGATGATACCAGAAGATGCAGACGGCAGCATAGCTAGCGCTTGCTGAGATAACCGCAGGTTATCTAGATGGCCTTCCGCGGCCTCTTGAACAGCATCGCTTCCATGTTTGAGCGCCGGGGCGCGATGACTTTCATCGGAGCGCACGTGAAGCAACTCGTTTTCAATGTCATCAAACTCTTGCTCCATATTGATGAAGACATGGGAAGTCTGCGGTCCCCGGAATGAAGGAATACCTCCAAGGGGGTCCAGGAGGATAACACGATCAAGTGAAACCTCCGCCTGTAGGCAAGTAATTCTTTGGGCGGTTAGCCATGGGTCTTCATCAGGATCGGGCCTCGTTGCAAGGCCGGCAAGTTCTTTGGTAAGGGCCAGAATAGCATCATTCGCAGAAATTGCAACTGCCCTTGGGACATCTTCGGTATAAGCAATAGGCGCAAGGATCACAATTTGGCCGTCCCGCATCGGGTTGAGAAGAGCCTTTCTAGACATGACCGTGGGGAGTCCTTGGTCCGCTGAGGACAAAGTCAGGACTGAATCTAGTTGAGCAGGCTTCGAGTCCGGTTGCGCATCCACGGCGATTGAGAGACGATCGGCTTGTTCGGCAGCGACCTTTCGCAAAGAATTTGCATCGTCCGCATCCCCCGGATCTACCACGATGCAACACGCCATACCTAAGCGGTTTAATTGTGACAATGTCTTGGCCAACCCGTCAATAGTGGAGTCATCAAGCAATTGAGGTGTCCTGAGCTTAACCAGCGCTAAATGAAGTCGCTGCTCGGGTAACTCCGACGGTGGTGGAAGAGGTGTCGAATCATGCCTGAAGACAGGACTGTCATAGACAGACCTAGGAGCTCCATAGAAAGAACCCAAATTGACCCCAGATGGTAAGGACTGTGTCACTGCATCCTTTGTTTGCTGAGTGACTGGCTCTTTCGACGATCTCGGGGAATGCTGAGCTTTGAGGCGGGCCAAATACGATTTGGCCTCTCGCTTGGTGGACGCGGAATTCAGTAAACTAAGGAAAAATTCCTACAACCCAAGAAACCATTGAAGTCGTTAGTGGGTCTCCTGAGCATATGTTTGCATTTGGGCAAGCGCCGTACGCGATCCAATAGCTTTTCTTTGGCCCGACGACCTAGTCGGTCATAGCTTTTACTGCTGGACGAGAAGTCGGCACTTTGATTGATCGGCCGATCGGCGGAAGATGAAAAGGACCGACATGAAGAACCGATCGAAGGATTTTGCTGCTGAAAATTACAAAGGAAAGGTCAGAGTCAGATGAAAGCCGTCAAAATGAGGTTTCCTATTACATACCTTTAGTAGAGAGGACTTCGCAGTCCGCGGCCAATTCAGCGCCCTAAAACTCATGTTTCCATTCCAGCAAAGGCAAAAGAAACTGTGATCGGAAATGGATACATAGGAGGGGAACAGAAGAATGCGATTCACGAAAAGGAGGTCGCACAGAGCGAAGACTTAAAGGTAAGGAGGGGCGCACTGGAGGTTCGGAGACGAAAAACAAAAATGAGTCGTTGCGGATAATGACGCATTCCGTTCTCGGGTTCTGATTGGTGCCGATAACGCTTGTTCGGAGATTGATAAAATCTCCACATCCTGAAGAACTTCCGTTGTTTCGAACTACAACAATTACTTACCCTTTATTTTGACAGTAGGACATTTTTGGTCACACAAGTAACAGGAGCGGAGTACAGTCAATGCTACCTTTTCATTTCCATAATTTGAGATTGTTTTTTTTTTCCAGGCTTAGTCTCCATTGTCTTGTTCATCTTCCAGCAGCGTTGGAATATGCCAAAAACGGATTTTCCCGGTTCTCTAATCGCTCTGTAGTCGTTTTGAATAACCGCGGTAGGCCAGTCGCTTCGTATTCGGCTCCATTGACGATCATCTGTGCAATCGCCTTGGCTGAGAGGAAAATTTGCGGCATCCCGTGCCCATTAAACCCGGCGATCACCATTTGACCAGGCTTACCAGGGATTTCACCAATGTGGGGGAGGTAATCCGTTGTATATGCCATTACTATAAGTAAATTAAATGTCAGAACACAACTGGTACAAGGCCATGAGCTGAAGGGTGAGGGTGACGTACTGCCTGTCCATACCCGGTCCGTATGTGCACCTGTGTCTTCCCAGCCATGGAAATGGCGCTGCATATAATCGTCGAAGTAATGGGCAGCAGCTTCAATCAATTTGCTGTCGTCAGGGTTGTTGAACCAGTCGCTAGGATTGTGAAAAAATGTAGATTTTGCTCCCCCTGCGACAATGCTACCATCCGGTCGGGGGATCAAGTAATCGTAATCCCACTCGTTAAAGCGAAACGTGTAAGAGTAACCCAGCGGACATTCAGGGGGATTAGGTACAACAATTCGACTACAGACTCCTCGTACGGGGATGATCTTGTCCTTGTATTCGGGTGCTATAGCAGCCGTATATGCATTGCTGCAGAAAATCACCCTCTTGGCTCGAATCGAACCTCGGCTTGTCGTTACAGTCCATCGGCCATCATTATCTGATGTTTCAGAGACCTGGAGCACGGGCGTATGGGTCTGGAGATTGGCACCGGCCGAAACAACGCGCTTCAAGAGCCCGGTGACAAATTTGTACGGCCAAAACCGCCCTGTGCGACTTTTAAAGCAGCCCCGAGCACCTTTCACACCGGACAACTACATAAACGATGAATACCAGGATAATGCAAGGGTTTCGGAATTCTTACAGATTCTGCAGTTGCTTGGGGACTGAACTCAGTCCGCTGTGCCGTATGCGCGCCATGCAAGACAAGGGACTCATGGCCTGCCCTAATCTTGTCGCAGAGACTGTCATCAAAATGGACGTCAATGACTTCGTTGAAAACTAGGTCACATTCAATTTGTTCCTTGTCTATGCAAGATTGGACTGCTGATAAATGCTCTACCTCAAAGGCAGCCACTTCCTCTGCTGCCTCAACCCCATATTTATCGGCCAAAGTACCGATTTCACAGTATACATCGGGTTTTAATTGGCCGCCTACAAGCATAAAATATTAGCGCAAGAGCCTCACCAATCTTGTGTCCTCAAATTTACGACTTGCCGTTGCGACCGGTAGCCCCGGAGCATGCCTGACGAGCCTCTAGGATGACAATTGAAGGTTGACTAGCTGTTGACTGGGCAAGTTGTTGGCAATGATACGCGGTTGATGCCCCCGCATAACCGCTTCCAACAATGACGATATCACTTGTTTCAGGGAGTGTTTCCGTTGAGCGATAGTCATCCAAGGCGTCAAGCTCTGTACGCCAGAAAGATGTCATGCCATTATCGACAGGAAATGGTCCGCCCATGACTGCTTGCGGGGGGTGGCTTAGACTAGATGGTTGTGTAGGGATTTCAACGTGGCTAGATTGGATGGGAGCTGGAGGAAACTACGTAGTTTCTGGGGGTGTAGTGAGTGAGGGGAAGTATTGATACAACAACAAAAGGGACATTCCTGTGGTGTGGTCTTATTATTTGGCGATAAGACCCCTGGCCATGCGGAGATTGAGGCCAATCAAAATCACTGGCTACTGTATACGTCCGAAGATACCCAGTATTCGATAAATACTAGATAATAGTAGTAAGATTGCCTATACATGCAAGTTTGTCATAATCACCTGTCTTTCTTTTTTGTTTGATTTTTATTTTTGATTTCATTTTCTGTTTGTATAAAGGAGGCGGGATAAATAAATAAAAAAAAAAAAAAAAAAAAAAAAAAAAAAAAAAAAAAAAAAAAAAAAAAAAAAAAAACCAGAGAAAGAAAGAAAGTAGGGGAGAGGTAAGGCAGTGACAGGTTGTAAAGAACTTGTTACCAGTCTAGAAATAAGTAAGGGGGGTTCTTTGCAGACCTCACATAATATGGAAGCTCCTTGTTTGTGTGAAACATACCCATATGTTGTTATAAGGATTTATCCGATGATCACAAGTGAATATAAGAATGTTGACACGAGCTCTTTGAGCTTTCTGGCTATCTGACCTGTCCTAGTGTCAAATGTATTGCCCCGAAATATGGGGTATCTCCTATTTAATGGCCATGTCTCTCCGGGGTTAGAATGTAGGGTAATTACCAAAGAGTGGAAGGGGGAATACATAAATTACATACCATGACTTGCATAATCAATGCTCAAGTCAGAAATTGCCCCGCGCGTCAAATTCGGGGCCAAAGATACACGGGAATCCTTTAGGGCGTCCCCAATACTTTTTAGTAACACCCGTTTTAAACACTGCAAATTAATCAATTAATCTCTGCCACTTTCAACTGTGTGATTGGGGTTAATCTGCAGGGGGGTAAAAGTCGATCTAGTACTAAGATTTTTGCTTAGTCTGTATAGTGTTTCAGATCCGTCCAGGGACTTGTCAAAAACCAATCTGTGAAGAATCTAAGTAAAATAAAAGAATACAAACAAAAACAAAAAAAAAAAAAACAAAAAAAAAAAAAAAAAAAACTTCATACTGCTTGTGATTCCTTTTCCATCCTGAAAGTTTCAGTGGGTATAAGGATTGAA